>JAEHOD010000049.1:600000-757500 GCA_016834595.1 Chlamydomonas schloesseri | reverse complement strand
GGAGCAGGTCAGGTCTCGCGGCGCTACTACCTATGCAGACGTCGCGGACCATCTCTGCGCTGCGAGCGCTGCGGGCCCGATAGCCACCGCTCGTGAGCACAAATCCATAAGACGGCGCTGCTACGACGCGCTGAACGTCATGCTATCCGCCGGCCTCATTGAGCGAGTGGCTGGCGGTCAGGGGAAAAAATTGGTCGTATGGAAGGGCGACGCGCAGCCCGCGAGCGCGGACGCTGAAGCGGTACAGAGCCGCCGTGAGGCATTGGAGCGAAAGCGCCAGAGGTTTCAGGTGTGTCGGCGGGCGCTCGGGGGTCAGCTGCGGGTCCGGGGCCGAACTTCCTAACAGCTGCGCAACCGTCGTGTGAGAACCGCCAACCGACACTGCGAATCTTGCGTGCCGCTACAAAATATTGTGTGTGGCGATAGCCTTGGCGGTAGCTGCTGATGCCGCTGCCGCAAGCATGTACATCTCTGTGCGCCGTGCGAGTTGGTTGGCCCGAGTGAGGGCGCCGGTCCCTGAGCCTAGGGTTCTGGGAACCCTAAAGAAGGGGAAACCACACGGTCGCTTCGTCTCCCGGGGTGGCCCAATCAGTTCTTCAGCCGGGGGTGGGTGCCCCTGCGCGTCGTGCCACGCACCTCTTTACCATGAGTCATGATGCTTCTTGTTGCCACATCCCAGAGCGACCTCCCGCGCGTGTGTGCCGCTTTCCCATGCTCCTGCCCTGACGGGCTGCTCACCACTCACCAGGCATTGGAGCGACAGCACGCAGCCCTGCAGTCGCTGCTGCTGCTGAGCAGGCCGGGGGCCAGCAGCAGCGAGCGCGAAGCGGATGCAGCAGCCGCCTCCGCCGCCACCTACGCCGCCGACGCCGACGCCGACGCCGCCGCCGACGCCGCCGCGGGCCTCAGCAGCACAGGCCCCAGCAGCGCCGCTTGCGGCGTGCACGGCGGCAGCGAGAGGGGCGCTGACGTGGGCGCTGCCACGCCACCTGGAACCGCCATGGCAGTGGCAGCGGCAGCGGCGCCCACACCAGCGTCCCTGGTGCCAGTGCCGGCGGAAGCAGGGCCACGCTGTGCCGTTGCAACCGCCGCCGCGCCCGCTCCCGGTGGCGATACCTGTCCCCCCGCAGCTGCTGGTGGCGGTTTTTCAGGTTGCCGCCAGATCCATCTGCCCTTCATGCTTTTGCAGGTGAAAGGGTGTTAGTGAGGAGGGGTGGGGCCGTGTGCGCTTGAGGCAGGCTTGAAGCATGTGTGCTGTCGCTTGTGGTTTTGCCGCTGTGCTGTTGCCGCAGCGAGCGAGTGGGGGCGCGCGCTTACCTGACTTCTGTGCTGTTGTTGGCGGCGCAAGACCACCCCGTGGCACACGTGTGTGCTATCAGCCAGTCGATCACTTGTTGTGACTGCCACCGCCACACGTCCTGCGCGCAGGTGCGGGCGGGCTGCGAGGTGGCCGTGACTGCCTCACAGGGCAGGACCTGCGTGGAGCTGCACATGTCCGAGTGAGTTCGTGACAAGCTAGACAAGCCAGCAGCAGTAACAGCAGTAGTGGAACGGCCTGCCAGCTCGTGTGCCTTGCGCGCCTTGTTTCATTCCAAGGCCATAGCGGTGGCCACAGGTGGACGCTCACGCACACTGCCCAGGTCATCTACCATCCATAGGCAGCGGTCTATCTTCTGCGGCTGCTGTGTAAAGACACGGTAGTACGGTACGGTAGACCAGTATTCTTGATGGCCTGTGACTTGTATCGCATCCCTTCGTCTTCTTCCTCCCACGCACGCAGCGGCGACGCCTTCCGACTGCATGATGACTGGTCGGTGCTGCAGCAGCTAGCGCAGGCGCAGGCGCAGGTGCCTACGCACGCACTAGACGCCACGCAGCGGCGACTGGAGGAGCAGCAGGGGCCAGCTGCCGCTGCTGCTGCTCCTGACTCCCCTGCTGCTGCAGCGGATGCCGCGGCTGCTGCTGGAGCTGCGGCGGCGGCGTCAGTGCTTGATGCGGCTGCGGCTGAGGCCGCCGGCCGCACCCACCAGCCACAACAGCAGCCACACGAGCAGCGGGTGCCCTCGCCAAGGCACCAGCAGCGGCCACCAACGGCAGTGGTGGGCATCAGCGCCACCGCTGCCGCTTCAGTGGAAACCAGCAGGGGTGTCGTTGACGCCGCCGCCGCCACTGCCGCGGAGGCTGAAGCTGCTGCTGTCGTCAAGGCCGCCGCCGCAGCACCGCTGGCCGCCGCCGCCGCACTGGCGCTGCTGCAGGTCAACCAAGGCCAGCACCAGCACCAGTGCCAGCACCAGCACCAGCAGCCCATGCCGTGTGCAGGCCAGCAGCAGGACTGGGCGCACATGCTGCTGTTGCGCCAGCAGTCAACCTCCTCTCCGTCCGGCTTCGGCGGGGCCGGCGGCGGCGCGGCTGCTGCTGCTGCTACTGCTGCTGCTGCTGCTGCTGCTGCTGCTACTGCTGCTGCCGCCCTGGAGTGCTCGCCTAGTCGGGGCGCCGTGGCAACGCCGCCGCCTGCTGCAGCTGCAGAGCAGTATTTGGCGGCGGCGGCGCTGCCGCCGCCTCTGCCTCTGCCGGAGTCGGAGTCTCCCCTATCAGTGGCGTGGCCCGTGCAGCCAGCCACAGCCACTGCCGCTGCCACTGCCGCAGCCATTGCCGCCGGCGCCGACTGCTGCGGCTTTGGACTACCAACCGGCGGCTTCGGCGGAGGCTTTGGCAGCGGTGGCGGATTAAGCCGTGGTGTTGGCGCTGCTGGCGGCGTCCCCGGCGCCGCAGCTGCTGCTGCAGCGGCAGCTGAGCCATGCGGCATCAGCCCTGCCGGCTTTGCCCTTAACGGCAGCAGTGGCATCAGCCCTGCGGGCTTCGCCCTTGACGGCAGTGGTATGGCCGGCTTTGCCAGCGGGCTGCTGCTGCTGCAGCAGCAGCAGCAGCAGCAGCAGCAGCAGCAGCAGCAGCAGCAGCAGCAGCAGCAGCAGCAGCAGCAGCAGCAGCAGCAGCAGCAGCTCCAGATGCAGTTGCTGTGCCAGGAGCCGGCGCTGCCGCCGCTGCCGGCGCTGCTCCCTCACTACCTGCACGTGCAAGTGCACCCCAGCGCCCTTATCGGCGTGAACCTGCAGCAGCAGCAGCAGCAGCACTCCCTGTACCCGCAGCAGCCCCTCGTGCCGGTGGCGCCGCAGTCGCTACAGCCGCCGCTACAGCCAACTCATCAGCCGGCGGCGCTGCAGCCACACCCACCGCGCCCGCCGCCGCAGTTGCCGCCGATGCAGCAATTGCAAGCGCTGCAGGAGCAGCACCGGGCATGGGAGCAGGACGGGGCCGACGGTGGTGGCGGCGGCGCTGGGTTGGAAAATGACGAGATGTGGCTCCTGGCTTCGCCGCTGGAGGATTTTGGTTTTGGCAGCAGCGGCGGCTTCAATGACGCGCGCCACTACTTCACAACTGCAACGACTGCCAGCTCTGCGGCGGCGGCGGGACCGGAGCTGCAGCAGCAGCACACGGCGGGCTTCGGGGCCGCTGCCGCTGCCGCGTCTCACGAGTTTGGCAGCATGGCGCAAACCAGCCAGTGGACAGCAGGCATGGGCTCCGCTACTGGCGGCGCTGCTCCTGGTTGCGGTGGCGTTGAGGCGATCTGGCGCAGCGACAGTGCTGGCAGCAGCAACTGCAGCAGCAGCAGCGGCGGCGGCGGCAAAGGTGCGGCTGCAGGCGAGGTCGTCGTCGGAGCCGACTGGGTGGTCAGGGCGGCTGCGGCGGCGGGCGTGTTTGTTGATAGCGGCGGCGGAGGCACCGCGGCCGGCACCGCCGCACCCGAATGGGGCGGTGACGTCAGAGGTGGCGGCGGGTGCGGCAGCAGCGGGCTCCCGGCGGACGCCAACGAGCCGTGTCCGTACCTGGATTGACACACATTGACACCGCATTATTGGAAAGAAGCGGGTTCCTGTGGCCCCGCCCAGATTCGAGCACGCACTGGGGCGCGGCCTTGTCAGCAATGAGCAGGTGGATGGTATGAACAGCGCTCGTGGCGCACCTACGCTATCGGTTATAACGCACGTGGTACAATACGCAGTTTGATACACATGAATCCGGGACCCCGTCAGGGCCGGGCGGTAGTCGGGGCCTTTGCGGGTGGGCGGGCACGCGTGCGGCTCTAGGTAGACTTTTATACGTTAGTTCTTGTGCTGCGGCATTGTTGAAGAAGAAGACGAAGAAGAAGCATACTGACAGTTGAGCGCAGCTCTTCCGGTTGTCCTTGTTTGCTATACATACTGATCTAGACTGTGCCTTTCACTATGTATTGAAGAAGATAAGGTTATAGGGTCGCCAGGCGGCTGCGAATGGCAACCCGGCCTAGATTAAGTGTTCCAGTGCAGTGCCATAGTTGCAATTGTAGTCAGTGCAGTAACAGACATCAGTTGCTTGTATTTGGTTCGGGGCGCTGCCGCATTCTTTTGCTGCTGGCTTTATGCGTGTTGTGCGTGGGGGAGGCGACTTCTTTGGGTAATGTCGTACTTTCCTATACACTTCTCTTTGGGCCGCTGCATTTTGCCGTTTTCGGCGCACCTGAGCTGCCGTGCGCGGCCCCGCTGCTACTGCCGCCGGCGCTGTTGTGAAGGAGCTGTAGCCGGCGTGCACGCGCAGCAGCAGGTTGGCCTTGCTTGCTGATTTACGTTACCTAGAGGCCCGGCCACGCACTGCCCCTCTCTCCACAGGTGTGCACACGGTTGCACTTGAGACACAAAGGGGGTTGGAAAGTGGGCGGCAGGGCAGTGGTGGACGTGGAGCTGAAGGCACGGGTATTTTCAATGGGGGTGTAAGGCGGGCGGCACGTTCATGGCATGTCTGTGACCTGCGTGCTGGGTTAGGCCATGTGTAGCCCGCCGTTAGTAAGTAACCGTTGGTGGTTCTGCCGTGAGCGGCTGTGTTTGCATCGTTGCATCCACACATCATCAAGGCCCATTGCTGTATTTCATTCAAGGCTTGCTTTGTGTGAGCTTTATTACAGTTCGGTGCGGCTATAGTTGCGGCTGTGGCGATGCTGGTACGCTTGTCTTTGGTTATTGATTCGGGTAAGGGCCGTCTTTGGTTATTGATTCGGGTACGGGCCGCTAGCTAGCTAGTCGCTCGGATGTGCTGAGCCGCCAGTTGCGGCATATACGGTACATGCATGGGGCGGCGGCGAGCGAGCTGGCTGGCCCCCTGAGGTGCTGGCTCTGCGCCCCCCGCCATCGTCGCCTTATTAGGTAGTTTGTTTGACGAGTCAGAAGCCAGTAAAGCCGAGCGTTGTAATCACACAACTCTCATCACCTCAGCGCAGGGGTTCCCCTGCCTCAGCGTCCGCCGGACAAGGTTCTGCCGGGATGTATGTACAGCTGTGTGCGGGCGACCCTTCTGTCGCTATACCGCAGTCGACATTTGCATTGTACGCTTACATGATGAGGTGCATGGCATTGCCTATACCGGTATGCGCTGAAGCTTCATGTGGGGCCCCTCATGAAATTTGCAGGTCAGGGTCCCGAAACCCCGACGACCCCCAGGGACCGCCCTCGACCGAACCCCCATCCGCCGCAGGAATCCAAGCACCCTAGCCTCCCCCCGCCTCCGGCCACTCGGGTCCTGCAGACTGGACCCATGTGGCCATGCCGCATCAGTTTGCGAGCGGGGTAGCTCAGCCAGGGCTCAGCCCAAGGCTCAGCATGGGCTGGTCCAGCAGGGGCCAGCCGCTGCAGTGGCTCTGCCACTAGACCTCACCCGCTTGACCTCCTTGCCGAGTCACTCACTCAGCAGCGCGCAGGTGCGAGGGACTCCCCGGCCCGGCCGGTGCGTGGCTTCGGTGGGTGGGTGGATGGGGCCAAAACCCGACACTTCTATGGGATGGAGCCCCTGCTGACCCAATGAAACTCCACAAGTTTATACATCAACACATATAAGATGGATAACAGGGGGGCTTGGCCGCTCAAAGTGAGCGGACCAGCGCAACGTACATCGCAGTCGAAGCCAAACCGAGCGAGAGGCCCGTAACTACACATAATAATCATTAACATTGATATCAGTACTCTAACTATCGCTTGGGTCCTCGGAAGTGTCGTGTAACATTCGCAAGCTCAGCATGCATCGGCTGTCGAGCCGAGACTGGCGCTATTATTATTGCACGCTTGCCGGCCATCTGCGTTGCCGCGCATGGGTGCCACCCGATTGTTGTTGATTGCTTCTCTGAGGGTACTTTTTGACACGGACCATGTCGGAGCAGCTACCCCAGCTCCTAGCGTTACGTGGCCTGCCGACCCCAGCCCCACATTCTCGCAAAGCAAGTTTTGTGACTTGGGTTGCATCCCGGCCCTTTAGTTGTGGATGTTGCCCCATGTGCACCTCCCCGCTCACAAGGCGGACGCTTCCACCGGCGGGTGCACACCTTATACGTGTGTGTGTAGGGTAGCAAATAAAGGAGCCGCTCGGCGATTGCCGCTCCATCAGTCTTCCGACCCATGCCGCCCTTGCCCCGTTTCGCGCCCGGCCCATGCTGCCCTTCCCGATATATATCCGCGGCTGACATGATTGCCCCGTTCCACGCTCGCTCTCGCCCTGTGCTTTCTTACAGCAGCCCCCGCATCTACCCTACTGCCTGGTTCCCCCTTGAATTCGTTCTGAACTCCCCTCACATGCGCCACTTTCCCTTGCACGTACGAGAGGTTGCCCGCGCCTGGCGGCTGCCGGCTGCCGGGCCCTGACTCCTACATGCGTGGCGCTCTGCCGTTCACGTCTCAGGTGAGTATGCTAGTGTAGGCATTATGGAGAGTCGGGCGACGGTTTCAGTGCGCGGTTCACGACGCTGACCAGACTTTGGCACTGCTATGGACGGCGTCATACACCTACCGCTTCGTTCACTGCCCAAGCTCACCCCAACAACCTGCGGTGATGTGAACAAAGCAGCTCGTATATGCGTCTACCTGCTGCTCCCGCTCACAGCGCAGCAGCTGTTGTTTCCCCAAGGGGCTTGGGGTCGGCGACGTGAGCCGTGCGTGCTGGGCCATGCGTTGACAGAGCGAAGGAATAAGGGAAGGAAGGGGGGAAGCACACGCGGGCGGATTCCGGGGGGAGGGTCCGGGCCTCCGGGGCTTAGCCAAGCCATACTGTGCGCGGAACCATGCGGATGTGGACTATGTGGACAGAGGGGAGGTTTCGGCAGCCCCAGGGTGGTGGCGCATCATGTATTGTAGCTGGTCCCTTGGGAGCGAGCAGGGTGTGCGTGCGTGCGTCTGAGTGGATGGCCCGGTCCGCTCCTCGGCCCGGTCGCAAGACCTTAACGCGTGAGACGCCAAGCAGCAGGGAGAGCACGGCGCAAGGCATGGCTGGCCACATGTAATATCAGGAATCAGCGACATAGGACGCGCTTTTCGGAGACAGACAGGTCGGACACAGGTCGGACACACGCAGGAGGCGCGGCGACGGGAGCAGCCTGCACTCATGCGCTGGCAGGCGGGGATACCCAGCGCGCGGGTTGCATCCGCGGCCGACCATGAACGGCGGCTCCGCTACCTTTACTCTGCTGGTGGCGCGGCTGCCGGCCCCATGGCGGCGGCTGCCGGCCCCACGGCGGCGGCGCAAGTGCAGCGGCTCGGGCTGTGGCACCTGCTCCGCCACTACCGACCGTCAGTGGGGCCAGCGGCGGTGGCGCCTGACGGCCCATGTGCAGACTAAGGTGTGTCGTGTGTTGTGTGAAGTAAGGGGGTGGTTCGCAGATCCTGATAACGAATGCGCGCGAGCCCATGTACCAACATAGTACGCTGCACCACTAATGCATGCGCAGGTGCTGAAGTACGCGTGCCAACAGCTTGCCAACGGGAGGCGCAAGGAGGAGGTCATCATTGCGTGGGGCAACACTGGCGGAGGAGGCTGTGTCAGCAGGAAGGGGTGCGTGGGGCCCAAACCGGGACCTGCTCCACATGCTGGTGGACGAGCACGCGCACCTGGTGGTGTACGTGGACGAGTTCTACACATCACAGGCAAGATGGGAGCAGACGGGACGGGATATACAGGTAGTCGGGTAGCCAGCCAGTAAGCTAGCTTCACGCTGCACTTTTGCCATTCGCCCTCCTCAGGCGTGCGCGAAGTGCGGGCGGCGCTTGCTCAGCGATGGGCGATTTCCCATCGCCCATCGCTGAGCAAGCGTCGTTGTGGGCAGCGCCGCCTGCAGGCGATCGTACCGTGGGGGGGCTCACGTGCTCACCAAGTCCAAGTGTGCAACCGCTGCGGGACAGTGTGGGTGAGTCCACCATGCGGGTCACGGCGACGATGCAGGGACGTGACGTCAACTCCGCAACTAACCAACATCCGGCACGCGCTGGTGGAGATGCTGCTGGGACACAAGCGGCCTGCATCGCTGCTGCCTGGCGGCGGCACGGGGCCCAGCAGCAGCAGCGGCGACACGGGGCCCGGCAGCAGCGGCGGTGACGGTGCACATGGTGGTAGCGGAGGGGGCGGGAAAGGCCACGTGGAAGAGGAGAGCGCGGCGCCGCCCAAAAAGCGGCGCCGGCACGCGGGCTGAGGAGCTGACTGGTGTCTAGGTAGCGGTCCGCAGTGGGGCGAGCAAGGCCTGAGGTATGTATTGTAGGCAGCAGTGGTACGACAAGTCGTGCGGCTGCTGTTGACTCCTGCAGTGCGTGTTGGCTGGCTCCTGGTGTGGTGCCGCGACTGTTGGTCACCTAGGTTTGGCTCGGTGCCTGTCCAAACCGACTCCGGCTATGTCCGGGTGATGAGGACGTTCGGCCTCAGACAGTGAAGGGCTGAGCCCCTTTTCCCTGACACAGGGGAGCACTTGTCTCATAATCCTATCGACTCGACCTCAGCTCATAATTGTGATGGGCAAGCGTCATGCTTCAAGACTGCAACTGGTAAGGGATGTTCTGCAATAATGGCCGTTGAAGCCGCTAATCTGCTCCAGTTGGCGTGCCCCGGTACTGTAGGGCCGGGCCACCCATACGTGTCATAACTTAGCCCCTGCGCCCAGCTATCTCTCGGCTCAGTTTATTGCATCCGCTGTTGTTTTTGTTTCGTACTGGCAACTACGGGAGGGGGGCGCAGGGGAGAGGGTTTCCCTCCCCCCGCGGCCCCGCCAGGCGGCAGAGAGGGCCGAACGGCCGCAACTTCGCGAAGTTCACGCTGAATCACAACCTTGCATCAGCATCGGCTCGCCAAATGCTGTCAGGTATACAAGGTCCGCTATTTGCAGCCTGCGCCCCTCCCCCCGCCGGGCGACCGGGAGGGGGTGCGGGGGGGAGGGTTTCCCTCACCCCGCCAGGCATCCGGGACGGGGCGACGAAGGGGAACGAGGGGGTGTCGCCACGGGGGGTCGCCGAGCTGCCGCAACTTCGCGAACTTCCCGCGGATTCGCAACTTTGCATCACCATTGGCCCGCCAAATGCTTTCAGGTATATCGCTCTGCGCTACTTTGCGACAGCAGCATTAATTTCAGCCGATAGCACGCGATCCTTCACATTTTGCCAATAATTTATCGCCGCGCGCATTTTCCCGCCGGCCGAAGTGCCACAGTCACTCGCTTCGTTCATACGCTGCCTGCGCTCTATCTCGCGCCCTGGAATGAAGATCACGTATATACAAAGCTACATTTAGTCGATCATGCTAATTGGCTTCGCATAGATCGCCGTGTGCGCGACGATGTACAGAATAGCGCCACACTTTCCAAGGCACCCGGGCTAAACATACAGGGGTCGGTCTTGATTGGCTCAGTACATCTAGCCTCTTAACGCCCGACGACTACCATTCACTTCCGTATACGTGAAAAGGTACCCTGAACCATTGTACACAAGAGCAACGAGGCCCGGCGACCAAGTAAGAACGGCTTGCTTGCGTGCGAGGTCAGGTAGAATGTGTTTGCATGCCGGAGCATTTAGATTTGATATAATGTGCTATTCAATTAACGCAGACGCGCAAGCTATAAAGCTTAGTTGCCATCAATCTGCTCACGCAATCTGCTGACCGAAACACGCAGCGCTGTCGTCTCTGATTCCTGCAAAAGTAAGCAGAAAAGCAGGAATAATTTACCAATAATTATGGCTTGGACTATGGAGACACAGATGTGACGAGCGACTGTATGTCGGCCCGCCGAGTCTGGGAAGGCCAGTCACGCCGCTGCAGGCCATCATCAATGCTTGGTGTAAATGCAGACGTCAGCTACCCGCACTGTTAAGAAACCGACCCAGCAAAGATAGCAGCAGCGCATTGGGAATCCGGACCGCCGCAAGTTTGCGGCCTGGCGAAATATGAATGCGGGTTTACAAGAAGGGGACAGTGTGAACACTGTCTCGGGCACATGTGGCCAACCGCCACCCTGCTGGGCTGCGAAATATGCGCCTTCCCGCGCCAGCCTGCGTGCAGCTTCTCGTCCCTTCTCGCCCCTTCCCCAATCCCCCTTCCCCCTAACGTGCGCTCATCACCTTTACTTGGCCTCCGCCGGCTTACCTGCGTCCCTTTCCGCTGAGCCCTTTCCACCTGGGCCCTGCCAGGCCCTTACATCATGCCCTGCCTTCTCCTCGATTTCCAGAACCGCGCAGGCGGTGCATGATCCCTTCCAGTCCACAATACGGGGCACGCCCTATGATCTCCCTGGCGGCCGCTAGTGGTGGCGAGCATGCAACTGGAAAGGGCACCTGCCGGTCCGCACCCCTGGTCCGCACTGCCTGCGTGCAAACGCACTCATCCCTAGCCTCCCAACTATACTCTGTATTGTAGGTGCGCCCAACATACGTGTACAGGTTACAAACGGGTATCCATGCCAACCCACGTGCACAGTTCTTGGACTGGCGGGGGCGCCACACGCCGCCGGGCAGCACCCCTGCCAGGCAGCCACGCAGAAACCCAACTATGGAAGCGAAACCTTCGGCGGACCATTATACATCGTTGCAACTCGTCGTCATTGCGACCAAAGCTGCAACAGATTGACGTTGGCTATAACTTGTTACACGCCCCGATGCCCTAAATGCCGGGGATTAAATTCGCAGAAACTCTGCATCTTATTTTGTTCGTCTGACCAGCCCAAGCGCTGTGCAGAATACGTACTGCATAATGCCCATAGATATATTTGATGCGATTGTCCGTTAGGCATTCGGGCGGGCGCAGAACTTGGTTTTGAAACGTATTTGACCGTCGTGCGATTGCGTGCGGCAGGCACACGTCGCCCCTGCTTTTCGCCACCTTTGACGCAACCAGACATAGTAATATTACCACACTGTATACGATTGCTAACGAGTACCATGAAGGCCTGCAGAAGCTCACAAACAAAGCCTGCAGAAATCAACTTGCCGAAAAGGAGACAAGCCCAACGTTGACAATCACTATTGCCCACGTTGATGATACTGGGACAGTATAAATGGACCCTCTGCTTCGGCGAACGTCTTCAGGCACGGCCTGTGTGCAAGGAGTGCGCAAGGATTGGAGCCCGGCCGAGGAGCAACTAGCGTGCCAATTTCATGTACTATATGGCTTTTCGTAAGTATCTTAGTGTCAATCGCTTTGCTGTTACAAAGGGCAACGAGTCCATGATGGAACTCTCAGCAAGTGCCCCCGGTCGCGTTTGCAGATTTCCAAAACTGGCACAGCGTCTGCCTGGAAGAAGCATCGATGATGTGTGAGTGCACTCTGAGCGCGCCACAGGGAAGCGCCCCGGAAACTGGATGCTGGGCGGTTGGGCTTGTCGGAATCGTATAAGGTTGCAACACAGCGAGTGAAGCCAGTTACGTGCGGATGTACCACAGGTTGATACCATATCTTGAGGGGCGCTATTGTTGATACTGGACACGTCTGTGTGGCTTACGTTCTTGCATCCCGTTCACACATGTGCACGTCTTGGCTGCGACGGCTTCCTCGGCGCTCCTACAGCACCTCCTTGTAAGTGTAATCGGGCCAATTTGTAGCTTCTGGGTAAAACCTCTATACAATATCCTCGGAGGAGTCGGAGGAGCGTGGCGAGTTGGAGGAGGAGTCGGAGGATTCCGCGCGTAGTCGCTGTTCTGGAAATCAGCGTGCAGCCAGGCTGCTGAGCCGCATGGCGTGTGCGACCTCACACTTGTCTGGTACATGCCACTGCGCGCGCTTGGAGCTGAGTGCGGTGCCCGTGCAATCGTGGGAGTGCGACGGTGGCAGTGCGATAGTGCTTTGACACTGACGTGATAGGTGAAGTGTCATGCTGCATCTGACGGCAAGATACGGTCTGGGCACAGGTTTGGGAAGAGGTGTCTTTAGAGGCGTGCACCGCGCAGCTTTGGGGCTGCGCGGCGGTGTGAAGTTGCCCCTCATGAGGGTGCGTGGTGCAAAGGAGTTAACATTTCTGGGGTGCGCGGTGCGTCAGAAATTGACTAAAAATTTCTAGGGGTGCGCGGTGATCAAGCGTACGTACGGTAAAGCTGTACACGGCTCAACCGCCTCGACGCCGCCACCGCGCCATCGATGGCGGCTTCCGCCAACCCCCTGTCGTTTGCCTGCGCCGCTCCCTGGCCGCTGCCGCTCCAACCAACAGGTTCTCCACCGCCTCCGCCTCCTGCAAGAGCTCGGAGCACCCTTTCCTCAGCAGCTACGTGTGGCACCTCTCCCAGCTCTGCCAGGAGGAGCCCGATGCGGCTCTTGCCTCGGCCAACGGCGAACTCCGGGGCAAGGCCTACTCTCGCATGCTCGCAGAGGCGCAGGTCCGGGCGCAGCAGGAGCGCGACTTGGCGCGGGAGCGGAAGCGGAAGCGGAAGCGGAAGCAGGGGCAGGCGGGGGACAAGGGCGGCGCGGAAGCACCCACTGCGGCGGCTGCGCCGTCACCGCCCGCACGCGGACACGCCGCGGGCAGCAGCCCTGCTGCTGCCATTGGCCACACCGGCCACCACGCGGCGGCTGATACGGGGCCTGTCGGGCACTGGCTCCACCACGCACCACCGCACGTCAGCGTTTCCGGGGGCCTAGGCTCTGGCCTTGCGTGTGGGCGCAGCCTCAGCGGAAACAGCAGCGGCTGCGCCGCCGCGGATGGGGTCATCAGCGGTGGTGGCCACTCCAGTGGCGCACCGCCGTCGCCGCCTCTGCGGTCGCCAGCGTCACACAACTCACTGCGCTACCAACAGCCGCACCACCACCACCACTACCAGCCGCACCACTTGCAGCCCGCCGGGACAAACATGGCCACGGGCGGCGGCGGCGTCGCGTACGGCAGCAGCAGCAGCGGCAGCAGCCCGCGGCGGCGTGCCAGCGCAGAGGCCAGCGCTGGGATGCGTGTGGGTGCGGCGGATGCTGGTGCCCTTGCTGCAGGCCCTGAGAACTACTGTGGCACTACTGCCGGCGCGGGCTCGGCGGTCCGCTCGGTGGCAGCGACAGCCACAGCAGCTCGTGGGGCAGCACCCATCTCAACGGCACACGCGGAGCCGGCGGGGCCAGCGCTGCCGAGGCGGAGCAGCAGCTCTGACAGCGCCCATGGAGGCGCCGCCAACAGCGGCAGCTCGCTCAAGCGCGGCCGCAGTAGCTGCAACGACCGATTGGACCGGGGCGGGGCGCCTGCTGCTGGCGGCTGCGGTGCGCACTTGGCTGGGGGCGGAAACGGCGGCAGCAGCCCTGCTGCTGGAAACCGCGGTGGCCGCCAGCAGTCCGGCATCGCGTGCGGCGGCCGCCCTGCGTACAGCAGCTACGAATGCGCCGCAGCTGAGGCGGCGGCGGCGGCTGACGCGGCGGCAGGCTCGCGCGCAGAGAAGCGCCTGTGCCGCGAGTGCCGCTCCTCGTGGCTGGGCGGCGGCTGCGGCTGCGGCTGCGGCGGACCTGCTGGCTTTGCCGTGAGCGGGCCGCCACCACCACCTCCTCCTCCTCCTCCTCCTCCTCCTCCTCCTCCTCCGCTTGGCGGACACGGCCCCCAGCAGCGAGCGCTGCGGCACGAGCTGGCTGCCGGGCCGGCAGCTCGCCCAGTCGCGGTCGCGGAGGGCGGTGATGTCGGCGGTGCATGCCATCGCCGCGTGTGGTCTTGCGACGGGGCTGGCGAAGGACCGGCGGTCCAGCAGACGCGCGGCATGTGCGGCAGCAGCTGCTTGGGCCGCGACCCTGAGCAGCGGCTGCCAGACGCGCCGGTCGCGGCAATCAGGGCCGCCTCTGCAGAGGCCTGGTTCCGCGCACACCCGCCGCCGCCCGGCCTCTTTGCTGGAGCGAGGGCTGTAGCGGCACAGCCGCAGCCGCAGCAGCAGCAGCCCGCCAAGCGCGGCGGCGGCGCGGTACGTTTCCACGGCGGCGAGCGGCAGTCGGAGCTGCAGCAGGAGCTACAGCCGCGCAACCCCACTGACCTGCCGGAGCCGCAGCCGGAGCTACAGCCGCGTAACCCCATGGACCTGCTGGCGTCGGTGGCGCTGGCGGCGGAGGAGGCGGAGCAGGCGGCGGTGGCGGCGGCGAGGCAGCGGCGAGGCAGCGGCAGCGGCGGTCACGCGGTGACAGCGGCGGGCTGCCGCCGCCTCAGCGACGAGCAGCCGCCGCCGCCGCAGCAGCCGCTGACGCAGCAGCAGCCGCTGACGCAGCAGCAGCAGCAGCAGCAGCAGCAGCAGCAGCTGGTCTGTCAAGGCGGCTATGCAGCTTCGCGCGTGGGGCAGCAGCCTGCGGGACGCGAGGGATGCGCCCACGGCTACCATGGCGGCAGCGCCGCCAGCCTGCTGGGAGGGGGCCCGCGGCCGCGGCCTGCTGCGGTGATGAGCCAGGAGGGAAAGGACGACACGCGGCGAGCAGTCTGCAGGACAGCAAACGGGCCCGCGGCTCTAGGCACCGCCTGCGGCTCTGCGGCCGGCCGTGGCGCCATGCAGCATCCCAGGACTGCAAGCCCTCTGATTCCGCTGGGCCACGGCGGCGGCGGCGGCGCCGACGGCGCCGGCGGCGGCGGCGGCGGCGCCGCCTGGGACAGGCAGTGGCGACCCGTGCCACAGCACCCGCAGGAAGTGCCACCACCGCGGCCCGCTGTGGCGCATCAACAACAGCGGCTGCCGGCGCAGCAGCATCCGCGGCCTGTACCGCAACAGCAGCCTTGCCAGCAGGCTCGTCTGCCGCAGCAGCAGCAGCGGCAGCGGCAGCAGCCGCCGCGGCCTGCGAGCCTGTTTCCTCCGCGGTCGTCTTCCGACGGCGCAGTCGAGCCCCCAGCCGCCCTTGCCGCCGCCGCTAGCGGCTGCCATTACCACGCGGCAGCAGCGCGTGTGGGTGGTCAGCCAGTGGTGCAGGAGCCGCCCGTGAGCCCGCGCTTTGAGGAGATGTGGGTCCAGCACCGGCAGCAACCAGTCGGTTACGCTGTTGCCGCTGCTCCAGCTACCAACGGCAGCCGCCAGCCGCAGCCGATAGCGCCGCCCCCGGCGCAGCAGCTGCAACGCCAGCAACGGATGCCTTTCGACGTCAGCGGCGCCTCCTGTGCGGATGCATTCGCGCGCCCCGAGTTTGATACCAGCAGGCGAGCGCGCGAGCAGCAGCAGGCGCACCGCACACGGCAGGCGGGGGTAGCTGCCACTTCCTTGCAACCACCCCACCGCCCACTGGCGGCAGCCGCGCCGGCACCAGGACGGTCCTTGAGCTACCAGGCTCAAGGCCCCGCGCCGCCTACACACATGCCGCAGCTGCAGGCACACCTGCGTCCGCTTCAGGCGCCATCCCAGCCAGAACCCGTGCGCCGGCGGCCGCACCAGCAGCCGCAGCCTCCCGCGCCTACAGGCCGGGCGATGGCGGCGCCGGCGCCGGCCTTGACAGTTGCTGCCAAGGATGCGGCCGAGCTGATGGCCGTGGCAGCCAAGGCCCAAGCGGCGGCGGTGGCGGCGACGGCGGTCGCCGTGGTCGCGGAGAGGGCTGCCGCAGAGGCGCTGGCGCTGGAGCGGGCGCAGCGGGTGCACGCCTCTGCGGCTGGCAGCGCAACAGCCGCCACGGCGGGGGGTGGCGCGGCGGCGCCGCGGCCTACGGGCGGCGCTGAGACCGGGGCGGCTGCGGTGCAGCTGCCGCCGCAGTATGCGGACGTCGCCCGCGAGCTGCTGGCGCAGCTGGACGACGTGCAGGCCCGCTATGGCCTTGCAGGCTTGGAGCAACTTGTTTGATCAAGCAAGATGATGCCAATGGGAAACAAACGTGTCGTGTGTGACCCAAGGTGTGACCTGTTGAACTGAACTGATGAAGGCGAAGTACGGGCTGCGGGGCAGGGCGTATGCATGTTGGCGTGTGATCGGTGCTCAACGATAAACCGCGGTGCGAGCCGGCAACGCGCGGCATGCTGCATTTGTGGGTTTTCAAAAGCTTTCTGGAAAGCCTTTACAATCCCGAAGCCCCTATTTGCGCATTCAAACATATGTGTGCATGACATGAAAATGGTACCAGTAACAGCTACGGTAGTTGCGCCTGCTGCTCCAAGACTGCGGTGCTTGTTCTGTTCCCAGTTTTAGCAGATGAGACAGATATATAGGGGTGGCTCCAGCACGGCAAGGTCTTTAAGCAGGCGCTCTGAAGAAGTGCAGCTAGCAGGACCGTGGCAGGTCGTAAGGATTCGTTTGCACATGATTGGGCTGGGCGCGGGCCAGCTGAGCTTACTCGGAGCGGGCGGGCGGGTGACGCGGCCAGCACGCATGTATATGTGGCGGCGCTGCTGCAGCTGCGCGGCGGTGACGTGAGGCCGCGGGGCCTCACCACCCCGCGAGCGCGGGTGCGCCCGCGTGCTAGGTTAGCCAGTGCTTGATTGCGCGTTGATATCGCGCCGTCGGTGAAGCAGCGCCGCTGGCTGGCTGGCAGACATCACCTCGCCGGGCTGAACGTCCCGTCAGCAGTAGTGGCAGCAGGAGCACGGGCCGGGCAGCGTCACGTGTGATTATGTTTGTATGCAGCCTATCTAGACTGTTGGATGGCTAGGACCGTGGTCATGAAGGAGCAGATACCGAACATATGCAAATGGATAAAACAAGACAGCCGAAGAAGATGCGTGCATGCAATGAATTGGATGCTGCGTGGGCGCGTCTCGCTCTCCCCACATGAGCGTGGTTAAAATGTTGTTCTGTAGGGGCCTCCTACAATTCCATGGGCTGCCAAAAATGACCGTATCTATTTTTGGGTTTATGGTTTGGGTTTTAGCGTTTTAGAATTTTATGTGTGTTGATGTGTGTTAATGCTCGTTATTAAGCCGGATCATGGCGCCAGGCGCCTGTGGCTGCTGTGACCGAATGCATGATGCATGCGGCGGCGTACACAGAATAAAGCTTGCACGGTTTACAACCAACAGCTCTCGTTAGCACAGGAACGGCAGGCAGGCTATAGGCATGGAAGGAACTCAACAATGGCGGGAGTTTCGGGTGGAGGAGTAGTTCTAATTACATGAGAAGGAAACGCGTACATAAAATTGGTATATAGGCTGATCTGTGTGCCTGCAATCACGCACCAGCGGGTTGCCCTGCTCCCTGTGTTCGTGTACGTTGTGGCTGTGTGATAGAAATCACAAGGGTAATACCATGAAAGACTTGTGCGTGTGAAAGGACAGGAACGCCAAGCAGGGAACGCGACGCAACGCATACGGCGGCACCAATGACGAGGTTGAAGAGGGCGCTCCCAGCCCGCTAGAGGTGGCGAAGGCAGAGGCCGTCACAGGTTTTTGGAGGCGGCTGCACAAATTCGCAGGCCTAGGGCTACCGCGGAAGGGATGGCGGGAAGTGGGCGTTGGGCACCCTTTGCTAGCGGTGCAGGCTGGCCGCATCAGGGTACGCCGCCAGCCTGGAGAACAGCAGGGCGGAGCTCGAGGCAGGGTGTGCAGCCGCTACTTGGGCGCTCGGACGGTTTGACGCAGCTCGCAACCGATGGAACAAGCGGGGTGTTTTTGTGTGTGCAGTTAGTACGGTGCTAGCAACCAGTTCTGTTCGGGCAGAGAGCGAGGGGATGCCCTTCATTGCTTTTAGGGGCCTGGCTTGTTTGCAGTTTTGAGAAGTTTTCAGCTTGTCCTGTCCCGTGTGCGGTGGCTTTTTTGCGTTTTCGCCGGCTTGGGAAAATAGGTATTAGCTGAACGGTGGTGGGTGGACAGGCGGTGGCTCCTGGGGGGCAGGGGAGATCAAGGTTTTCTCTTTCTTGCTGTGTGTGAGTGCTGTCTTATGTGCGGGTGGTGCGAGCGAGCTGCCTTCCTCTTTTACGTCTGACTAATGGAGGCAGACGCACTGCGTTCACGGAGGTCAAGCGTCGAGTGCGTTTTTCGACCGCCGTAGGCTTGGTTTGCGTGCGCCGTTCAGGTTGTCGGCGCTCTCGCCAGTTAAAAAGGCTGGTAGGCTGCAGCGGCCGTGTTTCGGGCCCGGGACAGAAGTCTCTTGACATATGTAACATGACACTGGCATACGGTTGTTACCTGGAACTCGTAGGGTTTTAGGGGTGAGAGTGGAAGATGACTGCGAGAATGTGCGCGCTGCTGCACAGCCAAGCATGCAGTACCTTCAAGGGCTCTGGTGGCTGGCGGGTTAGCTGCGTGTGATGTTATGGACATGCGCTAAATTGCGAATGCGATATGCGAAACCGACTGTTGACGTCGTTTCTGGAAAATCGCCAGTGCCACCGGTGCCCAGCACGACGTGTGATGTGTGTCGTCGTCTGGCTAGCCCGGCCTGGTACGGCACGTGTATGTGCGGGGGTGGCTGGAGTTCGAGGGTCCTGAAGCTACTGATTTTGATGAGGGCGGGTGGCGCAGGTTCGTACTGACGGGCACGGGTGAGCGCTGATGCCGCAGGGTGGCTGCGAACGCGGGCGACCGAGTGCTGCTGGAAAGGCACTGACGATGTATTCTAATGACGAGTCGCACATGACCGAACCGAGCGTACCGGGCCGCTGCCGTCAGGGGTGGTTGGTGGTTGCGGGGAATGTGGGGTTGGTTTGGGAGGTATGGTGGGACCGGGGTGGGTGGCTGGGTGGGCGGGTGGCCGCCGAGTGCGAGTGGAGCCAGGGCGGCACGATGCAGCTGCGCAAACCCGTCGACCCCCCCCCCCGACTACTTTGGCTCCTCAAACCCACCTTGACGTGGCGTATGTGGGCTCAGACCACTTCTCCCGTAAGGGCATCGGGGCATACCACCCATGTCTGCTGTGCGCCAACAGCAGCAATACGTAAAATGTGAATGCGAAGTGCAATGGCAGCAGTGCAATGCTGTTTGAAGTAAGTTCTGAATGCGAACCGCTTTGCCACCTTCAGAGCACCACCTCGCCGGCCGTCTGGCGCTTTGCTTGGCCGCCGCGGTCGCGGCAGGGAATGCGGCTGCGAGTGCGGACGCAAATAAGAGCAACTCACCTGACGTGGAAGAGCTGGCCACACGTTCCCCGTGCCGCTGGGTCGCATGGTGCCAAACACACACGCTTTAGTGACTGTGCGCGCTGCTCCCAAATCTGATAGTGCTGTCAATCGCTACACTGCAGCACACTACACATTTCAGAAATTCTGCGGAGGCTATGATGCACGTCGCACGACTCCTGCGCAAGTCCGCCCGGCCTGCCGCGAACCTCGCTACTCGTCGCTTTAACCTCGTCTCTGCACAGCGCTTCTCTAGCTCGGAGACCCGCGCGCTCGCATCCGGTCGTCGCGCATTTGGTGCCACTTCATCGACCTCGGTTGTGTGGTCTGCAAAGCGCTTCAACTCCAGGTGCGTGATTATTGCCAGCATATGCTTACAAATAAGGTCATGGGCTGCTAAATGGTTGGGCGAGAGGCGCAGATCCTTGCTTCCATCGCGTCACCGGTGTGTGGCCAACACAGCCTCACTGCACTGCGGTTCGCTGTGGATCTAGCCCCAAGCTGCTGCATTCGCTCTGAATCTTGCACCTGTTCTAGCAATGGCCGCAGTCCGATTCGCGAGTTCACGAAACCCTACTCTGCCCTTCGCGGCGCCCTCTTTTCTCCTGCTTCGCCCCCTCCACCCCCCCCCCCGCACCCGTTACCGCCCCAAGTGACTCTCCGACCCATCTGGCTGCCTAACTTCACCGCCCCCGCGCAAACCCTCCTCCGCACAGCTCCTCCCGCCCCGCCATGACCGCCGAGGCCGCCGCGGTGGAGGCGCCGGTGGCGCCGCCCGTGTCTGTGGCCGACAACCCCCTGCTGGCCGTGAGTGTTCCATTCCGGGAGGGCAGGGCCTGTTAGGGGGACACGTGTGCGGCTCCGGGAGGGCAGGCCCTGTTAGGGGGACACGTGCCCGGGAGGCCATTGCAGAGCTGGGGGGGCTTGCGTGAGGCCCAGATGACCTGCTGGGGGGGGGGGGGGGGGAATACTGGGATGTGCACTGTGTCAGGGCGGTTCGTGTCATCGACGCGGCCGCTGAGTGAAGTCAGTCCTGCCTCGCACCCCTTCTCCCTTTTCCGTGTTCCCCCGTGATTCCTGCCACTTACCACATCCGCCCCGCCCACCACCTGTCCAATCCCTGCCGTTCGCCTCCCTCCTCGTTGCGTCACACCCATTCGCTTCAACAGGACGTCAGCTTCCCCAAGTTTGACCAGGTCAAGCCGGAGCACGTGGTGCCGGGGGTGAAGCACCTGCTGGGCCAGCTGCATGCGGAGATCGACAAGTGAGCGGGGGGAGGGGGGGAGAGTGGGTGGTAAATACCAGCCCGTCCATTGGGTGGTTTTCATGGGAAAAAGGGAAGTGGTCTGCTTGGTGAAAAGGGGATCGGAGGGTGGGGTTGGGGGGGGTTGTTAGGTTCAGTAGTCGTGGACTCCGTGGGTAGTTCATTCCAGAAACCAAAAGCGAATGCATGCCCGTGTTGGGACGTTAGGACCACCACTACCCGGCCCATCACCCACCCCCATGACCCCGTGCCCCCGCGTGCATCCACCCACCCTCGCCCCCCCACTGCAAACCCCGACGCCTTCCACCCCCGCCCCCTCCTCCCCTCACCTCTGCCGCCGCCCACCTCCCCTCCCCTCTCCTCACCCGTCCTGGCCTCCCCTCCCCTCCCCTCACCTCTCCTGGCCCCACCCAGGCTGGAGGCGGCGGTGGAGCCGACCTGGCAGGGGCTGGTGGAGCCGCTGGAGCGCATCAGCGACCGCCACCAGCGCGTGTGGGGCATTGTCAGCCACCTCAAGGTGCGGGCGTGTGTGTGTGTGTGGGAGGGGCCGGGGGGGAGCAGGGGGTTACTGGTAAACAGTCCCGGTGAGAAACAGCAGGGGGTGGGTGGAGGTGGCGGAGGTGGAGGTGGTGGTGAGCGTGGCGGTGTGGTGGCGGTATAAGGTGGTGGCTGTGGGTGCTGGGGTGCGCACGTTCAGCGGCATTGCGCGGTCTCCGGGAGGGGTGCAGGCACGCCCGGCGGAAGGGAGTGAGAAGACTTCAATAGGAGCAGCCTGAGGCCTGAGCGGGCGGGAAAAGGGAGAGGGAGCGGCGCGGTGGGATCGGTCGGTGGGCTGCGTCATGAGGGGGGGGGTGTAGTTCATTCCAGGAACCAAAGCGACCAGGGGGACACGCTCCCCTCAAAGCGCCGCAATGCCCAAAGGCAAAGCGCACAGGAGCGCGCAGCTCGGCGCCCGAGGGGAAGGCTCTCCGGGGGGGAGGGGGTTAGCCATCCATGTGGACGGTGTGGGTCAGTAAGGAGATGACGTGTTGACGTCCACGCCACGGGGCCCGGGTGTCATCCCCATGTGGGGCCGGCCGGAAGGAACACCGTGCATCGACCCGTTCGGCCGTACGACAAGCCGCACACGTCCTCCCCGCACTGCACCACGTATCCCCGCACTACTCCACGTTTCCCCGCACCACCTCCACCACCACCACTACCACCCCCACCACCTCGTTACCCAACCAACAGGGCGTGAAGGACTCGCCGGAGCTGCGTGCCGCGGTGGAGGAGGTGCAGCCCGAGAACGTCAAGCTGTCGCTGCGCCTCAGCCAGAGCAAGTGCGTGCCGTGCGTGCGTGCGTGCGCGGTGTGTGTGTGTCGATTCGGGGCTCGGTAGGTGGGTGGTAGGACGGGCGCGGAGCCTCGAAAGCGCGGGCGAGGGATGGTCTGTTGGTGATGAGATTCATGATGCGTGGGCCCCCAGCGCACGCGGTTTGCGCCCGTGCACGCCCGTGGAATCTTCTTACTCGCTACCTGTCCTACCACTTCGCCATGTAGTGTAACCTTGTAACCCCTCCGCCCCCCGCCCCCCTGCCTACGCACAAACACAGGCCCCTGTACCAGGCGTTCAAGGCGCTGCGCGAGGGCCCCGCCTGGGCCGGCCTCACGCCCGGCCAGCGGCGCATCGTGGACAACGAGCTGCGCGACTTCGTGCTGGGCGGCGTGGCGCTGGAGGTGGGGGGCAGGGGAGGGGGGCGGGGGCGGGGGCGGGGGACGGGGGTTCCATGCATTTAAGTTAATGACGAGGTAGACGTAGAACAGACGTTGCAACACACGTTGGGGGCGGGGGGCGTAGTTTATTTCAGAACCCAACAGCAGGATTAGCCAGTGTGAAACCCAGGCGGTGAGGGGCAGGGAGAGGGGCTGGGGGGTGAGCGGGTGGGTGAGAGGGTGGGTGAGCGGGTGGATGAGCGGATGGGTGAGCGGGCTGGTTGGGTGGCTTGGGTGTAAGGTTCGCGGGTGGAAAAAAGCAAACCACGGCTCCCCCTCCCCCCCGGCACTTGACAAACATTTGATAAACACCATCCTATGGATGGCTACCCCCACCCCCCAAATGCAGGGCGAGGCCAAGGAGCGCTTCAACGCCATCCAGCAGGAGCTGACTCAGCTGGCCACCAAGTTCAGCAACAACGTGCTGGACGCGACCAAGGTGCGGCGGGGGGGGTTGTGGTTACCAGCCCAAACTAAACCAATCTAAAGGAAGCGGAGTCGAGTAATGCAGGGGGGCTTCACTGGCTGAGAGGGTGTGTTTGTGTGTGTGGGGGGGGGGGGGAGGTAGTTCATGCCAGAAACCAGAAGCGGAACGACCAAGAGAACCCGAACCGGGGGGGGGGGGGTAGCCATCCATAGGATGGTGTGGATCAAGGGGGAGGGGGGAACTGACGAGGACGAGGAGGAGGAGAGGAGGAGGAGGAGGAGGAGGAGGAGGAGGAGGAGGAGGAGGAGGAGCAGGAGCAGGAGGAGGAGGAGGAGGGCGAGGGCGAGGGGAGCGGTCGCGGGAAATGCAAGATCCTCCTGACTCGCATCACCTCCTCTCCCCCTCCTGCCCTCGCTCTTCCTCAACCCCCCCCCCCCCTTCTGATCATCGGTATGCCAACGGGTGCCGTCTGTTCTACGTCTACCTCGTCATTGATTAAACATGCATGGCACCCCCACCTCCCCTCCTCCCCGTTCCACGCCTACACGTGCAGGCCTACAAGAAGCTGCTGACGCAGCCCGATGAGGTGGCCGGCCTGCCCGCCACCTCGCTGGGCCTGGCGGCGCAGAGCGCGGCGCGCGAGGGCCACGCGGGGGCCACGCCCGAGGCCGGCCCCTGGCTCATCACGCTGGACTTCCCCTCCTACTTCCCCGTCATGACCCACGCCAAGAACCGGGCGCTGCGGGAGGAGGTGTACCGGTGGGTGAGGGGCGGGTGTGTGGGGGGGGGGGTTGTGGTTACCAGCCCAAACTAAACCAAGCTAAAGGAAGCTGATACGAGTAATGCAGGCAAGGCGATACAACAATATACTCGTTATGTTGAAGTAGCCGAAGAAGACGTGTTGGGTGCGCCGGCGACTAGAAATGCCACCCGAGCTCGGCGGCCAGACACAGATAAGGCACGCACAGGCAGTGAAGGGGGAGAGGGGGGAGAGGGGGGCTTGTACGGATATGTGTGCGCGGAGGAGGGGGATCGGGTGGGAGGGGGGAGGGTGAGCGTGGAGGGTGAGGGAGGGTGAGGGAGGGAGGGAGGGCGGATTGGAGGGAATCAGAAGGCCGTACGCTGGTTTGGCGGTGCTTGTGTTTCCTACTGTGTCCTTCCCCCCGCCCCAATGCTGACCTCATTCCTCCCCCCGCCCCTTCCTCCTCCTCCCCTTCCTGCCACCCAACCAACCAACCAACCAACCAACCACACAGCGCCTACATCACCCGCGCCAGCGCGGGCGACTCCGACAACGGCCCCCTCATTGAGAAGGTGGGGGAGGGAGAGAGGGCGGGAGGGGTAGTTCGTTCCAGAAACCAAAAGGGGGGTGCGCACGTGGAAGAGCAAGCCCGGCATCCCGCCGTCGTTGACCCATCCGCGAGCAATGCACGTTCACACGGCACAACATCACGACGACCGGCCTCCCCCGTCGTCCTCCAGCCTATTCGTGTCACCTGCTATCAACTGCAACGTGCGCAGCCCGTAACCGGTTCCCAACTAACCACCTAACTACCTCAACCAACCACCTAACCACCTCAACCAACCAACCAACCTTCAACAGATCCTGACGCTGCGCGCCGAGAAGGCCAAGCTGCTGGGCTACCCCTCCTTCGCCGACCTGTCCATGGCCAGCAAGGTGGGTGGATGGGTGGGAGTGTGTGTGGGTGGGTGTGGAGGGGGGGAGCAGGGGAGGGGAAGGTGGAGTGTGGATGGGGATGCCCGCTGCACCCGCACCAGCCCGCTCTCACACACCTGTTTCACTCCACTCCGCCTTCATCGCAACACCCCCATCGCCTCCACCTCCACTTTCCTCCGCCGCCTACCTTCCTACCTTTTCGCCACGCATCCTTGCAACCCCCCCTGGCTACATCTCCCTCGTCATTAATGAAACATGCATGGCACCCCCGTCTGCTCACCCCCCTTCTGCTCACTCCCCTTCTGCTCACTCCCCCACCCCACCACCACCCCCAATCAGATGGCCGACCTGGGCCGGGCGGAGGCCCTGCTGGAGGAGCTGCGCGCCGCCAGCCACGCCGCGGCGCTGGGCGACCGGGACGAGGTGCAGGCGTTCGCCAACAGCCAGGGCTTCCAGGGCGAGCTGGAGTGGTGCGTGCGTGCGGGGGGCGGGCGGGCGGGGAGGGGTGGGGTGGGGTGGGGTGGGGGGTTGTGGTTTACCAGCCCAAACTAAAGGGGTGGGGGCTGGGGGTAGTTCACTCTAGTAACCGACGCGACGGGGGCGGGGAGCTGGGGGGGGGGCTGGGGGGGAGCTGGGGGGGGGGGAGGGCAGGGGGCGGGGTCGATGTACCGATGTATAGGGGCAGGGGGATGGGAGTTTGGGGGACCCAGGACGGGGAGGGTAAGAATGGGCAAGGGAGGTGGGGGTGGGGCATGTCCAAGGGACGAACATAGTTGCTGCTGCCATAACCGCCAGGTACGGTCCGCCCGTCATCTCCCTCGTCATGAATATAACATGCATGGCACCCACCTCGGTCGTTTCGCTTTTGGTTTCTGGAATGAACTACCACCCACCTCCCCCCCTCGTCATTAAACATGCCTCCCCCCCCCCTTGTAGGTGGGACATCACCTTCTGGGCGGAGCGCCTGCGCGAGTCCAAGTACAACATCAGCGACGAGGAGCTGCGACCCTACTTCGCGCTGCCCACCGTGCTGCAGGGCCTGTGGCAGGTAGGTAGGGCCGTGGGCGCGGTGCGGCCCGCTTGTGCGTGTGTAGGGTGGGGGAACCAAGGGCGGAGGGGGCGGCGGCGTGCGGGGGGGGGCCGCTTTGGGGCGGCGGCGGTTGCAGCATGCCTACTACTACTCCTATGGGTGTGCGTGTGCGTGTGCGATGAAACGTTATTATTCGTGAGCAGGGGTCTTTTGCCAGCTCGCATTCCAGCCCCCTGGTGATGTTCCTTCTATGATCTTCTTCTTAATCGCCTCCTGCAATGCACTGCCCCCCAACATGACGCAACACGACGCAACACGACGCAGCTGGCCAACCGGCTGTTCGGTGTGGAGGTGGTGCCGGCGGACGGCGAGGCGCCAGTGTGGCACAAGGACGTGCGCTTCTTCAAGGTGTGGCTGTGGGTGTGGGTGTGGGTGTGGCTGTGGGTGTGGCTGTGGCTGGGTGTGGGTGTGGGTGTGGGTGTGGGTGTGGGTGTGGGTGTGGGTGGCGGGCTGGCGGGGTGTGGGTGTGGCTGTGGGTGGCTGTGGGTGTGGGCGTGGATGTGGGTGTGGGTGTGGGTGTGGGCGTGGGTGTGGGTGTGGGTGTGGGTGTGGGTGTGGGCGTGGATGTGGGTGTGGGCGTGGATGTGGGTGTGGGTGTGGGTGTGGGTGTGGGTGGCGGGCTGGCGGGCCAAGGGGTGTGGGTGGGTGTGGGGGCAAGCGCGTGTGGGTGTTCGGGGCGGGGTAGATGGGGTTGCAGGAGAGGGGTGTGTGTGGTTACCAGCCCAAACTAAACCAAACCCAATGCATATGGGGGTAGACCGGTTGCCGAGGTGCGTGGATACGGTTGACGTGGTTTGGGAGCAATGGCAGACGGAGGGGGCTTGGCCGGAATGCCACGCTGCTCCAACCCCCACCTCCCCATGCCGTTCCCCGTCCCCGTCCCCACGCGCACAGGTGCTCAAGAACGGCGCCCCCAAGGCCTACTTCTACTTCGACCCCTACTCCCGCCCCGCCGAGAAGCGCGGCGGCGCCTGGATGGCGGAGGTGGTGGGCCAGTCGTCGCTGCTGGCGCCGCCCGGGCAGGCCGTGCGGCTGCCGGTGGCGCACATGGTGTGCAACCAGATGGAGCCCGTGGGTGAGTGGCGGGTGGGGGTGGGTGGGTGGGTGGTAGTGAAGAAACCAGAACCCAGAAGCGAAATGACCAAGAGAACCCGAACCAGCCAGCCCAACCCAGAGCGCGGAGGTGGTGTGCGGGTGGGTGGGGAAGTTCATTCCAGAAACCAGTGGGGGCTGCTTGGGATGGGGTTGGGAATTTGGGTGGATGAGGGCGCGGATGGGCAGGTGGGTGGATGAGTGGGTGATGGCTGCTTGGGGTGGGGGGCTTTGTTGTGTGTTATTACGCCCCCTGCCCCAACACCCTACCCCCACGCTCTCCTCCTCGATCTTTTGCGTGGTTTAATGTCCGACTGTGGGGCGGTATGGTTTGACTGGGCTGGTATTTACAAACCCCTATCCTTGCAACCCCCCAACCCCCACCTTGCACACGTGCCGGCAGGCGACAAGCCCAGCCTGATGACGTTCCGGGAGGTGGAGACGCTTTTCCACGAGTTTGGGCACGCGCTGCAGCACATGCTCACCGAGGTGTGTGGGGGGGGGGGGGGGGGGCGGGTGGGCGGGCGGGTGGGGTTGGGTGGGGTGGGTGGGGTGGGGGTTGTGGTTACCAGCCCAAACTAAACCAATCTAAAGGAAGCGGAGTTGAGTAATGCAATTACGGTAATACAACGAAATACTCGTTAGGTTGAAGCAGTCGAAGAAGACGTGTGGAGTGCGCCGGCGACTAGAAATGCCACCCGAGCTCGGCGGCCAGACACAGAGACGTCACGCACAGGCAGCAGGGCAAACACCACGACTTACCTGGCGACCAGGAAAGCAGCCCCGACGCCAGGTAGCACGCGCCGGGCCAGAAGCGTGACATGTGAAAAAGGGAAGCAGCAGGGTTCGAAAGGGCAAGGCACAGTGAAGGGGCCGAGGCGCGGCGGTAGAAGGAAAAAGGAAGTAGACAGCACAGACTATGCACACACGAGCTCAGGTGGCAAAAGAGGGGCGGGCAAGGAGAGGGGCGGATTAAGTGCGAAGGACCAGGGATGGGGTAGGCAATGGTGCGGGCGATGAGGGAGGTTAGCAGCGTAGGAGTGCGGCAAGCAGTGTGCGGGCCGCGTGCGGCTCCCCACAAACACTGCCAGCCCGGACGTCCCCCCGCACCAGGGGACTCCCGGGGTAATGGGGGAAGGGCGTGAGCAGGGCGGCACGGGACGGAAGGGGCAGGGGTCAGGCATGGGTTAGGGGCGGAGCAGAGAATAGGCAAGGTAGCAGGCTACACAAGTGGGGGTGCCATGCATGTTTAATTAATGACGAGGGGGTGGGGGTGGGGGGGTGGGGGTGGGGGGTAGGGGGAAGGGGAGAATGGGGCTGGGGGGGGTAGCAGGGGTTGGGGGCGGGCGGCGGGCGGGCAGAGCGGAGGAGACACAAAGGGGAGGGACAGGCGAGCTGGGTGGGTGCGGGCGGCGCGGAGCGGAGCGGAGACCCGGAGACCAGGACAGCCGTAACCACCCCACACCCAGGGGAGTAGTTGTTTGGAGTTAACCCGCCACCCCACCTCCCCCCACCCCCCCACCCCCCCTGCTGGTCTTCTGTACCTGTTCTACCACTTCGCCACATATCCCCCTTGCAACCCCTCCCTCCCTCCCACACACACCCTGGGCTACGGTCTACGTCTTCCCAAATCTTAATGCGTGCAACCTCCCTCCCTCCCTCCGCAGGTGCCGGAGGGCATGGCCAGTGGCATCCGCAACATTGAGTGGGATGCCGTGGAGCTGCCCAGCCAGTTCATGGAGAACTGGGCCTATGACCGCGCCACGCTCTACAGCTTCGCCAAGCACTACGAGACCGGTGAGGCGCTAGGGGGCAGGGAGGAGGGGGCAGGGAGGAGGCGTAGATTGGGGGCCAGGGAGGAGGGGGCAGGGAGGAGGGGGCAGGGAGGAGGCGGACATTGGGGGCCAGGGAGGAGGGGGCAGGGAGGAGGCGGAGATTGGGGGCCAGGGAGGAGGGGGCAGGGAGGAGGGGGCAGGGAGGAGGCGGACATTGGGGGCCAGGGAGGAGGGAGGAGGTGGAGAGAAGGGGGGGGGGCAGGGAGGGTAAGGGGGAAAGAGGAACGGTTGGGGTTGGGCTATGCCAGGGCTGGCGGCTGGGGCCAGAGGCTAGGCCAGGCCTATGCCAAGCCAGCCTCCCACGCCCACCCTCCTCCCGCGGCGCCCGCCGCTCTGCAACTCCCTTACTCTCGCCCAACCTCCGACCACCCTTTCATCCCCTCCCTCCCTCCAACCTCCCCCCGCCCTCCCTCCCTCCCCTCCCTCCATCGCCCCCCGCCCCCTTGTGTACCTGGCTACGCCTCCTCCTCCTAACTCTGATGCGTGTGTAACCCCCCCGTCATTAATTAAACACCTGCATGGCACCCCCCCGCCCTCGTTACCAGGCGAGCCGCTGCCCGAGGAGCTGTACTCCCGGCTCAAGGCCGCCAAGAACTACCGCAGCGGCACCATGATGCTGCGGCAGCTGCACTTCAGCTGCGTGGACCTGGAGCTGCACAGCCGCTTCAGCCCGGGGCAGGTGGGGGCGAGGGGAGGGGGGGAAGGGCGGGGGCGTGCATGTTTGATTAATGACGGATGGGAGATGTAGGCAGACGTTGCGACACAGAAGGTATACCACAGAAGGGGGGGATGTGCCGTGTGTATGTGGGGGGGGCGGGTGGTGAGGCGCGGGGGGGGGGAGGTATTTCAGTACAGGAGGAGCTTATGGGGGAGGGGAAGGGGGGGTGGGGGAAAGCCATATGGGGTGGGAGAAGGGTAGGTGAGGTGTACGGGACCGGAACATGGGCCTAGGATGGTCGCCTATGGCCTGTTGGTTGGTCGTGGCGCCGGCCAACTGCCTGCAAGGTCCGCGCGCTCCGCACCACCTCATCCCCCCCTTCTCCTTCTAGTTGCAATGGTCGCTTTGGTTTCTGGGATAAACTACCACCCCGCCTCCTCCTTCTAACTATCATGCGTGTAACGCCCCTGATGCACGTGCACACGCACACACACACACACACACACACACACACACACACACACACACACAGTGTCGACCCTTCCTTTGCTTGTGCTTTTCTAACACACACACACACGTCTGTTGTTCTCTCCCTTGTGATCTCTAACACACACACACACACACACACACACACACAGTGTCGACCCTTCCTTTGCTTGTGCTTTTCTAACACACACACAGGGCAAGACGGTGTTCGACGTTGACCAGGAGGTGGCGGCGCGGACACTGGTGCGCCAGCCGCTGCCCGAGGTAAGGACGGAGGGTAAAGAGAGGGGAGGGACATTCAACGGGGGGGGGGCACACAACTGGAACGGGGGGAAGGGAGGTGGCTAGGGGCAAGGGAGCGGACGGCGGCGATGGAAGGCTGTGATTGCAGCCGCAAGGGCACGAAGTCAGGTGCAACCTGCCTCGACTGCATTTGCCATGTCCTCTACCCCTTGACTGCCCCCCCCCCGGCATTAATTTGAATGCATGGAACCCCCGCATCTCGTGCTTTATGGTCAGCCCAGGCAAGCAAGCCGCCATCCTCACTCGGAAGCTTCCTTATTCCTCCCTCGTCAGGCTCCTCCCCGCCTCTCCCCGCCCGCTCCTATTCGGCTATTCACACCCGACCCCCCTCACATGTCACCTCTCACCTCTCCTCCTCGCCATCGCCCCACCCCCCTTCGTCTGCTGGTCTACTGTACCTGTTCTACCACCTCGCCACATATCCTCGCCACCCCCTAACTCTAATGCGTGTAACCTCCCCCCCTCCTCAGGACCGCTTCCTGTGCACCTTCTCCCACATCTTCGCGGGCGGCTACGCGGCCGGCTACTACAGCTACAAGTGGGCCGAGGTGCTGTCCGCGGACGCCTTCAACGCCTTCGAGGAGGTGAGACAAGGGGAGGACGGAATGGGGGGGGGAGGAGGGAAGGAGGGAAGGAGGGGGGAAGGGGGGGGTCATTCCAGAAACCAAAGCAAGACAGTTAAGGGACATGGAGGGAGGAGCCGGGAAGGGAAGGAGCAGTAGCCGGAGGGGGAGAGGGGTGCCCAGGCAAGGCGTTGAGGCGTGGGCGGGCACGGGGATGGGCCGGGGGTGGGGGTGGGGGGCTGTGGAATTGGACGGAGTTTACTCATCCTGCCCCCACATTCATGCATCCCTCCCCACTCCACCCCACCCCGCCCCCCGGGTTCTGGTTTTTGGGTTGCAATGGTCCCTTTGGTTCCTGGAATGAACTACCCCGCCCCCCTACCTCGTGTGTTGCAACGTCTGTTCTACGTCTACCTCGTCATTAACTTAAATGCATGGAACCCCCCTACCTCGTCATTAAATTAACATGCATGGCACCCCCCCCCACATACACACAACATACACACACACAGGCCGGCCTGGACGACGAGTCGGCGGTGCGCGACACGGGCGCCCGCTTCCGTGACACGGTGCTGGCGCTGGGTGGCTCCGTGCCCCCCGCCGAGGTGTTCAAGCGCTTCCGCGGCCGCGAGCCCTCCACGCGCCCATTGCTGCAGCACAACGGCCTGCTCGCCACCGCGTCGGCGTGAAGCAAGCAGGATGGAGAGGAGGTTTGTGAGGTGGTTGTGAGGCGTGGGGTGTAGGGGGCTGTGGTTGGGTGCATATGGGTGTGCGTGTGTGTTAAGACACAGTGGGGGCTACGGTGTGTGGGTGCTGTGGAGTGGTGGGGGGCCGTACGTGTGGTCGGTCGCTGGGGACAGGCGTGGCGGTGTGAGGTAGGGTTGGCGCGTGGAGGAGGCCGGATGGTGGCGCGACGGCGGGCGTCTGCCGTGTGTGATTGGGTGGAAGGCTGGGCGCTATGTTGCGCGGCGGCGCGCGGCAGTTGCGTGCTATCCCGCTGGATTGGGCAGATAAGGAAGTGCATGAGTGTCCAGGCAAGGTGGAAGCGGGAAGGCCGCAGCAACTTTGTATGTATGATGAGTTGGAGGGGCGGCGACCTGTAAACATCCGCGAGGCGCGTTTGCTCGGTTTCAACTTACATGACAGCGACTGACCTGTCCTGATGACGCGGGGCGGTCCCCCCCTCCCTGATCTGAGGCAGCGAGGGGGCAGGGGCACAAAGGGGCGGCCCCAAAGTGCACTTTTTGACCCCCTCAAAAACATAGTTTTTCAACCCCGGGCCGCCCCCTTGTGGGCCGCAGGGAGCTCCGCAAATTTGTTGCGGTCCGAATGGCCGACACGTGCCCTGGATGGTCGGGCACTCCGGCGTGGAAGCCCAGCCCTCCCTCACGGCATGGCCCTACGCTGCTTCCTGACAGTGCCTTACTTGGTCCGGGACGAGTTGACACAACAATGGGATTCAGTCCGGACGTACCCGCGAATTTAAATGGAGGTGTACTCCAGCAGTCGCACCAGTATCATGAATCACCTTGATCTTTGAGAGCAGTTCACACGGCGAGGAATATCCCTGACCAATAACTTTGCAGGTGAAAGGGTTACCTGCACGCTTGGCACGCTCGTACCGTAGTAGTTATATTACCAGAGTCACACAACCCACCCGATGTGATGCAGCCAGCCATCTACCCCGCCAGCCGCTACTCCAGCAGCCCCCAAAAAACCACGGCGAAACTTGAGTAATACCCCCACATGCATCACGCACCCGCGCCGTCCAGCACTTGCGCTCGCGCTCGAACATCACTTATCACCATCAAGTCATCATTATATCACCATCAATTCATCATCATTATTATCGTCATCATGGTCACTATCAGAACCTCTGGAACAGGGGGCTGGTTGTGAGCACCGACTCCGCCACCTGCCGCTCCAGCGCCTCCCTGTCGAGCCGCAGCCGCTCCGGGTCGGCGTACGCGGCCGCCACCGCCGCCAGCGACGCCGCCGCGTGCCCGCCCGCCCCGTACGGCATCGCGTCGAGCAGCCCCCCCTCCCCGCCCTCGCCGCCCTCCCCGCCCTCCCCTGCCAGCAGCTCCGCCTCCCACGCACCCGAGGCCTGGGAGGAGCGTGAAGCGACCGACACGCGCGCGGTGCGGCCGCCGCCGCCGCCGCCGTCGCCGGCGTTGTCAGCCGAGGTGCGCGGCTGAGGCAGCTGCGCGGCGCGGCCGGCGCCGGCAGTGTAGGGCCGAGATACGCCGGGGATGGGGCTCAGCATGCGGCCATAGGCCCCGCCGCCACCGCCGCCGCCGCCGCCGCCTGCGGCGGCGGCGCCCGAGCTGCTGCGGCTGTCGCCGCCGACACCGCCGAAGCCATACTCGCGCTCATAGCTCCCTCCCGCACCGCCACCGCCACCACCGCCACCGCCGCCACCGGCGGCGCCCGAACGCCAAGCCGCTGCCGGTGCCATGGGCGGCCGCTGGCCCGCGAACGCGATCCCGCCAGACCCTCCGCCTCCAGCCGCAGCGCCGCCGCCGCCGCCACCACCACCACCACCACCACCACCACCACCGCCACCGCCACCGCCACCGCCGCCGCCGCCGCCGCCGCCGCCACCGCCACCGCCACCTACGACTAGGCTGCTGCTGGCGGGGTTGTTGGGCGCGTGGAGCAGCGCCGTGAAGGCGTTGGTGGAGGCGCCCAGGCCGCTAGAGGTGGCGGCGCGGCCGCCGCCGCCGCCACCGGCGCCGCCTCCGCCACCGGCGCCGCCTCCGAACCCGCCGCCGGGGGTTGTGGTGGACGTGGGCACGTGCGAGGGCGGGGAGTTGAGCGCCTCCGGCGTGTCGTAGGCTGCGTTGAGGCCGGGTACCGTCCTGAGGTGGACGGATGGATGCATGGATGCATGGATGGGGTGAAGGGCAAGAAGAGCCAACAGATAAACAGAGAGAGAGAGAGGATGGCGAATTGTGTGGTTCCCATGACACCCAAGCAATCCCCTCGCCATGTCACGCCCACACGCCCACACCCACGCCCACGCCCACACCCACGCCCACGCCCACATGCCCACACGCCTACACGCCCACACGCCCACGCCCACGCCCACGCCCACGCCCACGCCCACGCCCACGCCCACGCCCACGTCCACGCCCACACGCCCACGCCCACGCCCACGCCCGCGCCCACACGCCCACACGCCCACACGCCAGGTCGTGCCACCCTGCTGTCTAGCCTACGGTAATACGGTAGCCGCCGCTCACCACTGCGGCGTGTCGCCTCGGTACACGCCCCGTGACTTGGCGTACTCGATGGCGTGGTGCGTGCCCGCCGCCGCCGCCCCTGAGGAGGGGCCGCCGCCGCCGCCGCCGGCGCGCCCGCCGCCGCCGCCGCCGCCGCCGCCGCCGCCGTCAGCGGCGCCCGACTGCGAGACGTGGCCGCCGGCCGCACTGGCGGCGTTGCGCTGGGCTGCCGTTACGAGCTGATAGCCCTGTGGAACCCGTTCCGTGCCGCCGGCATGGGTTGCTTATCGCATCGTTTCAGTAGGCGTGGGCAGGCGAACTAACCCCAATAATCTCCCCTGGAGCAAACCAAGTCTTGTGGATGCTGTCTTGCGAAAGACAGCTAGGTTATGAAGGAGCCCTTGCTGTATCACGCTCGCACGTCGAACACACACACCTCATTACCCACCTTGCCGTCGCCTCCCGCTGCGCCACCGCCGCCTCCCCCTGCGGGGCTGTTGGGCACCTGCGTGCAAATGAGCGCGCCACGCCCCAGCTCAAGTAGCAATAGGCACACGCGCGCACACAGGTCCATTGTCCTATGTGTGCTGCTGTTCTCTCCCTTGTGATCTCTGACACAGGTCCATGTGCGGCGCGAGACACACACACATGCTTGCATGCCCTTCATTGCTTGGAGCGCACTCCAAGCCCGCCGGCCGTTTACAGGCACCACTCCCGACCCGATCCCAGCCGCAGTCCCAGCCTTCCAGTCCCCACCCGTTCAGCAGCCTCCCTCCCTCCACAACCCCCCCCCCCGCCCCGCTCTGTTTGGTCTGGCGTAGATCTTGGTCTGGTACTTACAAACTCCCCCCCCCCATTTGATAAACACCATCCTATGGATGGCTACTAACCCCCCCCCCGACACACCATCAGGCTATGGATATCGGCTACACCCCCACCCCCACCACTGCACGGACCTGCAGCGCCGCCATCAGGGGCAGGCACGCCGCCAGCCCCTCGTCGGCCTTGGCCTGCTCCGCCTTGAGCAGCGCCTTCTGCAGCGCGGCGCGCGCGCGGCGGCGGGCCTTCTTGGGGTCCACCACAACCTGCAGCAGGCAGTGCAGCAGGTGGGGCAGGTGAGGGGCAGGTGGGGGGCAGGTGGGACAGGTGAGGCAGGCAGCGGGCAGCAGGTGAGAGGCAGGTGAGGCAGGCATGGGGGTGCCATGGATTGAGCAGGACTGGGCGGGGCGGAGAGGCCGGGCAGCTGTACCTCCTGCAAGTAGTGTGTGCAGCTAGCAGGCAGCTGGCCCCCTCGCCGCACCCTCGCCTCGCCCCACCTCACCTAGCCTTGCCTAGCCGTTCGCCATCAGTCGCACGAATCCCCACACAGCGGCACGCACACTTCACGCCCGCCCGCCCTATCTATATATCTATATACAACACACACCTCCGAGTCGCTGTAGACCTTGTCGCCGCCCCCCTCGCCGCCGCCGCCGCCACCCGGCGCCTTGAGTGAGGCCGCGCGGCCCGCCGCCATGCCGCCCGCCATGCCACCCGCCAGGTCGCCCAGGCCTCCGCCCAGGCCTCCGCCCAGGCTGCCTCCCGGCGGCCCGCCCGCGCCCCCTCCCGCCAGGCCGTACGCGCTGTAGTACTGCTGCAGGAAGGCCGCGGACTGCAGTGGGCGGCAGCAGGCAGGTCGAGTGGGTTTGTGTTTGTTGTGTGCGCGATGTGCACATGATGGGTGTGCACATGATGGATGTGCATGGATGTGCATGGATGTGCATGGATGTGCATGGATGTGCATGGATGTGTGTTGGAAGTCGGTCAGAACTACTTTGAGTGACCGAGAGCGTGTCAAACCCCATGCTATGGGACACGCAACCAGCGGACTATAAGTCAGCTTGGCTTCCCATATTCAGTAGTAGTGGGAATACCGTATAACGTGTAACGTGCGAAGCAGTCTAACTGTTAGCCGACCCTACTCCGACTTGGCTGGAAAGTCGACAACCATTCAACAATGTGCATGGATGTGCATGGATGTGCATGGATATGCATGGATGTGCATGGATGTGCAGGGGCAGAACGGGCAGGGCGCGCGCACGGCGGGAGCAGGCAGGTGGTGGATGGGATTTGGGAGCTGAGGGGCGAAACGGGTCAAGGATGGAGTTCCAGAGGTGTGGGCACCGGGTGTGTCGCCTGATCAGGCACACACCAGGCCGTGTATTTCTCCACGCGCGCGGCGACCACGTTGCCCTACGCTGCTCCCGCCCCGCCCCACCATCCCCCCCGGGACTGTTTACCAGTAACCCCCCCGAATTGGTGGGTCGCGCCTGCTGCACCCCGATCTCCACCGGTCCTCATCATACACTGACGTATGAAGCCATCACGCCCGAAGGGGAGCGGGCGCACACACCTGGGCTCCACCCACGCCAGCGCCGCCGCCGCCGCCGCCGGCCCGGGCCGTGCGCGCCCTCGCACGCGCCGCGCCGCGGTCGTCGTCGCTGGACTCGTCGTCGCTGTCTGTGGGCGGCTCGTCGTCCTCCACCTCCACCTCCACGAGGTGCCCGTCCGGCGTCTGAAAGAGAGAGAGAGAAAAGAGAGAAGAGGAGAGAGAGAGAGAGAGAGAGAGAGAGAGAGAGAGAGAGAGAGAGAGAGAGAGTGTGTGTGTGGAGGGGTTACATGCATTAGGGTTAGAAGGAGAAGGCGTAGGGGCGGGTGTTGGGTGGGCGGGGTGCAATCAGAGAGCGGGTGGGGGGTGCAATCAATTTTATGAATGTGCGGCAAAGGGTGGGGTGGGGCGTAGTCCAGGTTCTTCCCACTGCATGGGCGTGGATGGTGTGCGGAGCGAGGGGGTTTGCAGGGAGGGGGTTCAATGGGAAGAGGCAGCACGTAAGGGGGTGATGTACGAGCTTGGCGAGGGGAGGTCGGCTCCACAGCACACAACACAGGTGCGACACACCAACCCGACCCGCCCCGAACCATCGCCCCCGCATTCCATCTCACATCCCAGCCCTACTCTGCTCTTCTCCCCCGCCCCCTCCCCCGCTCCATCCTGCCCTTTTCTCTCCCCCCTCCCCTCCTCTCCCCCCCTCCCCTCCTCTCTCCCCCTCCCCTCCTCTCCCCCTCCCCTCCTCTCCCCCTCCCCTCCTCTCCCCCCCTCCCCTCCTCTCCCCCCTCCCCTCCTCTCCCCCCTCCCCTCCTCTCCCCCCTCCCCTCCTCTCCCCCCTCCCCTCCTCTCCCCCCTCCCCTCCTCTCCCCCCTCCCCTCCCCTCATCTCCCCCCTCCCCTCCTCTCCCCCCCTCCAAACCGCCCACCGTGGTGCACCGCGGCGCGTCCCCGCTGGCCGGGTGCAGGAAGTCCAGCTGTGCCAGCAGGTCGGCGTGCCCCCAGCCCTCTGGGTCCCAGTAGTCCAGCAGGCTGGCCGCCAGCGCCGCGCCCTGCGCCTCCAGGTGCGCCGTGCTGAAGTGCTGCCGCGCCCAGCGCCCCGTGCTGGCGCCCGCGAAGGAGGCCTCCAGCGTGAAGCTGAAGGAGCGAAGAGGGCAAGGGTGGGAGAGGGCCGGGGGCGGGGGTTCCATGCATTTAAATTATTGACGAGGTAGGGGGGGTGTAGTTCATTCCAGAAACCAGAAGCGAAACGACCAACGGGGGTAGCCATCCATAGGACGGTGTGTGTATTAAGTTTTGTGAAGTGCCGGGGACAGGGAGCAGGCAGGTGCGGGGAAGGGATTGAGGGTGCGTGGGACGGAAGGGGGGGAATGGATTGGAATGCGGTTGGGTTACTAGGGATGTCATGAGAAGAGCAAAGTAGGGTAGGGGGTGGGCAAGGGCAGGCATGGTTCTACGACCTAGTCCGCACCCCTTACACGTCAAATTCTCTATGGATTGATCCTAAATACCAACAGCCAGTCCCTCCCCCCATGTGTGGTTCATTGTACTGTGAGCCAGCCCCGTCCATGGATATGTTGGGCTGGTAACCCCCCGGCCTCCCCCTCACACACAACGTTAATACACACCATCCCATGGATGCCTACCCCGCCGCCCAGCCCCAGCCCCAGACCCCAGACCCAGCCCAGCCCCAGCCCCAGCCCCAGCCCCAGCCCCAGCCCCAGACCCCAGCCCCAGCCCCAGCCCCAGCCCCAGCCCAGACCCAGCCCCAGCCCCAGCCCCCAGCCCCAGACCCCAGCCCCAGACCCCCAGCCCCAGACCCCAGCCCCAGACCCAGCCCCAGCCCCAGCCCCAGCCCCAGACCCCAGACCCCAGCCCCAGCCCCAGCCCCAGACCCCAGCCCCAGCCCCAGCCCCAGCCCCAGACCCCAGCCCCAGCCCCAGCCCCAGCCCCAGCCCCAGCCCCAGCCCCAGCCCCAGACCCCAGACCCAGCCCCAGCCCCAGCCCCAGCCCCAGCCCCAGCCCCAGCCCCAGCCCCAGCCCCAGCCCCAGCCCCAGCCCCCAGACCCCAGCCCCAGCCCCAGCCCCAGCCCCAGCCCCAGACCCCAGCCCCAGACCCCAGCCCCAAGCCCCAGCCCCAGACCCCAGCCCCAGCCCCAGCCCCAGCCCCAGACCCCAGCCCCAGACCCCAGCCCCAGCCCCAGCCCCAGCCCCAGCCCCCAGCCCCAGCCCCAGCCCCCAGCCCCAGCCCCAGACCCAGACCCCAGCCCCAGCCCCAGCCCCCAGCCCCAGACCCCAGACCCAGACCCAGCCCCAGCCCCAGCCCCAGCCCCAGACCCCAGACCCAGACCCCAGCCCCAGCCCAGCCCCAGCCCCAGACCCAGCCCAGACCCCAGCCCCAGCCCCAGCCCCAGCCCCCAGCCCCAGACCCCAGCCCCAGCCCCAGCCCCAGCCCCAGCCCCAGCCCCAGCCCCAGCCCCAGCCCCAGCCCCAGCCCCCAGCCCCAGACCCCAGCCCCAGCCCCAGCCCCAGCCCCAGCCCCAGACCCCAGCCCCAGACCCCAGCCCCAGCCCCAGACCCCCAGCCCAGCCCCAGACCCCAGCCCCAGCCCCAGCCCCAGCCCCAGCCCCAGCCCCCAGCCCCCAGCCCGGGCCCAGCCCGGCCCCACCTGTTGACCAGGCCCAGCTCCTTGAAGCCCACCACACGGCCCGTGCCGCTCTTGGACTTCTGCACCTTGAAGCTGCAGTGCCGGAAGCTGAACAGGTCGGGCGCGTTGTGGTGGATCAGCAGCGGCAGCGCCTTGTCCTGGAACCTGTGGGGTGCGGGGGGTGGGTGAGGAGGTGTGTGTGTGTGTGTGGGGGGGGGGGTAGCCATCCATAGGATGGTGGTGGTGGGGAGTTAGGTGGTGGGGGGCGGCGAGTGGGGGGCTCGAATGGGGCGGGGAAGTGGAGCGGTTGGGGCGCGCGGTGCGTTACAGCGTGTGCGGCGCGTGTGCACGCAAGGGCTCCCCTGACAACGCGCATCCAGGGTTTGGAGGTCGTGTGTCCACGCCATAACGCCCGCCCGTCTCCCTCCACCCCCCACAACATTTGACCCATACCATCCGGTGGATGGCCTACCCCCCGCTGCAACCCCCCTCACCGTGCGGGTATCTGCGGCGCGCCGCCCACCGAGCCCGGCACCGGCAGTCCCGGCCAGGCGGGTGCGGCGTCCTTGGGCAGCTTCTTCTCACAGCCGTACATGAAGACGTCCAGCTTGCGGCTGTGGCCGTGCAGGTCGCAGAACAGCGCCACCTGCATGGGGGAAGAGGGGGTAGTGTATTCCAGAAACCAGAAGTGAAACGACCAAGAGAACCCGAACCAGCCAGCCCAACCCAGAGGGGGAGAAAGAGGAGGAGGACGGGAGTAGGAGGGGAGGAGGAGGAGGGCGGGGGGTTGGAGGGTTGGGGGTTTTAGTGGGGAAGCAGGTGAGGCGGGGGGCGGCAGCAAGCGGGAGGAAGAGGCGGGGCAGGAGGGGATTTGCTGGATGCGAGGATAGATGAGTATGGGGCTCAGTTGCCACCTCACCACTGTGCGCCGAACCCAAACATGCCTCCATGCAGCCTCTGAAGACCTTTCCCAAAGCTAGCCCACCAGCTCCGCATCCACGCCCTGCCCTCGACCCACAACCCGCATCAACACCACCACCCTTGCCCCTGCACCCACACCCACACCCACACCCACACCCGCACCCACCTCCCACACCCACACCACCACCACCACCCGCACCCGCACCACCACCCGCACCCACACCCACCTCCCGCTCGTCCACCAGGGACCTGAGGAAGGCCTTGGTGGCGTGGATGACCGGGTGCAGCTTGCGGCTGGGGTCGTTCCACACGCGGTTCAGGTCCACGCCCGCCAGGCTGTGTGTGTGGTGTGGTTAGTAAACGGAAACGGAGAGAATTGCGTGGTGTGTGAATGTGTGTGTGTGTGTGTGTGTGTGTGTGTGTGTGTGTGTGTGTGTGTGTGTGTGTTGGTAAACGTAAACGGAGAGAATTCCCCGCAGGTGTGTGTGTGTGTGTGTGTGTGTGCGCGCGCGCGCGCCATGGCAGTAATGATGCATAGCGGTGCAGTGGTTAGGAGGGGGCCGGCGGAATGTAATATGGCCCCACTCAAATGGTGTCAGTTTCTTTGCTGCAAACCCGCGGCACACAGAGCGGCCACGTACAACCAAACCACGTACGCACGCCACCCCTTGCGCCCCGCTCCCATCTTCCACCTTTGCCCCCCTTTGCTTTGGTTTCTGGATTGAAATACCCCCCCTTGGCCGTTTCGCTTTTGGTTTCTGGAATGAACTACCCCCCCCGCACACACACACATGTTCGTTACACACTCCACCCACCCGCCTGCCGTGCCCCAGCCTGCCACACCTGCAGCGGTAGTTGCCCGTGACCACGCCGTCGGGGTTGAGCATGGGTATGACCTTGAACACGAACGTGTCCCGCAGCATCTTGGCGTCCAGGCTGGGCCCCAGCAGGAAGTCCAACAGCCCCTTCATCATCCAGCTGGCGTTGCTCTCGCCCGGGTGCACGCGGGCTGCGTGTGTGTGTGTTAGAGATCACAAGGGAGAGAACAGTGTGTGTGTGTGGGAGGGGGGTGCCATGCATGTTAAGTTAATGACGGGGGGGGGTAAACATCCATGGGGGAGAGGACGACAGGAGGAGGAGGAGGAAAAGGAGAGGAGAGCGGGCGGCCGGGCAGGCAGAAGGAAATGAGGCAGCAAGAAGAAGGTCAGGAAGGTGGGAAGGCGTTGAGGTTTGGGGGGGCCGGCACGGAGGTTCCTTTGGGGGCTGAACCTAGCTGCGTGCGTGAGGGACGCCGGCTGAGTAGCAGGTCAGGCCGTTGAGTGCGAGTGGCGTCAGGCCATCCCCGTCGCCACCCACCCACCCACCCACCCACCCACCCACCCACCCACCCGAGATGACCACGGCCCTGCGCCGCTTGGCTGGGTCCTTCTCGTCGTCCCCGCCGGGCCCCGGCGACGTGATGGTGAGCAGGTCCACGGGGTTGCCCGCCAGGCTGCTGGCCAGCACCTCTCGCCGCATGCGGCCGCGGCGCAGCGGGTCCAGCTCCACAGCCTGTAGGCGCACACGTGTGTGTATGTGTTAGAGATCACAAGGGAGAGGACAGCAGACATAGGACAACGCGTGTGTATTGGGTGGGTGGGGGGGGGGGTCGTTATTGTTTTCAGCCAAGTAAACCGTAACCAATGCAAGAGAAGGAGGAGAACGTGGCCTATATATACAACGGGTAACATTCGACACGTAAGGATTATCCCGGCTCGAAATGCACCGCATTTCCCAAACCACGGGGGGTGGAGGGGGCAAGGGGGTGGAATGACGGTGTGGGGTACGGCGGGGAAAGGAGTTTGGGGTGAGAAGGGATGGGGGTCATGGGGCCGACACAACAGGGTGAGTGGTGGGCCATGCGAAGCCTGCTCGCCTATGCCACCGGTTGTTCTCCCCAGCGGCGGTATTGGTTTCAGTAGTCAATCACCCAACACCTCCTACACCGCCCTGCCTCTGCTCCCTCCCTCCGCGCCCCCTCCCTCCTCCCCTCACCCGCAGGTAGCGCTGCAGGTCGGTGTAGGTGTAGGGGTAGCAATGCGCCACGTGCAGCAAGTCGCCGTCGAACTCGGACGTCAGCGTGAAGGTGAGCGTGTAGTAGGTCTTGCCGCCCGCGCCCGCGCCTGCTCGGGCCGGGGAGGAGAGGGAAGAGGAGAGAGAAGAGGAGAGGGAAGAGGGCAGAGGGGGGCAGGCTGAGCACCGCAGCGACAGGTGTGTTAGGGTTCACAAGGGAAAGAATAGCAGACAGAAAGTGTGCGTGTGTGTGGGGTGACTGTTGGGAGCGAATGGCGTTAAGAAACCAGCTGCGCTGCGAGTGGTGGCGGCAGCGGGGAAAGGATGCGCATGAAGGGTTGCACACACACACACACACACATACACACACGCAGGTTGTCCTGAGTACTCGGTCACGAGACTCAAGGCGGCAACCATGTAAACCGTAGTTACACACACACACGCACACACACACGCACACACACACGCACACACACACACACACACACGCACGCACACACACACGCACACACACACACACACACACCATCCACAATACTGGTTGCGATGTTTTTAGGAAAGGCGGCGTCAACACCCGCAGCGATGCGCCAAGTCCATGCGCTTGGCGAATGCAGTGAAGCAGCACTGGGTCACGCAGCAGCACAGAGCTCCACAACGGCATAACAGGGGCTGCGCAACCAGCAGCAGGACAGACGCCCGCAGCCTTACCGTTTCTCCCTCGCCGTATGGAGTTGCCGTAGTAGCACACGCGGCTGCCGGCGCGGTGCCAGCCCAGTCCGCGGCTCGCCTGCGCCTTGGCGCTGTGCACCAGCGGCTGCAGCGGTGCAGCGAGGGGCCAGTTAGCCATCCATGGGATGGTATGGGTAAATGTGAATAATACGGTACTGTACAGTATGAAGTGCTGAGGACCGCTGGGGAGGGGAGGGGTGAGTCACGTCGACAGCAGGCGTCAGATGCTTGGTGCTGTGTGTTCGGCGGCTGTGTCGTGCCACATGGTAAGCAACTGCGTGCCAAGCCCCCATAGACCACACCATGCAAGCTCCAAGCAGCGCGGCTGCGTTGCGCTCCCGTCTTCTCTTCGAGCCCCCCCGTTGATTGGCTTTGGGGTTTTAGTATGAACCAAACCCCCCCCACCACCACCACCACCACACACACACACACACACACACATATGGTAATGCTGTTTCCTATAAACGCCGGCGCGGGGCGCTGGCCTTTTCCGCTTTGGTTTTGTTGCCAGTGCCCACGCACACACCTGCATGCCGTCGTTGTAGAGTGAGTCCTCCTTCAGCAGGTTTATGAGGTTGAGCTTGTAGCGACAGCCCGCGCGCGTGTTGGCGATGGAGAAGAAGAACCACTGCGTGTGGCCGCGCGTGTTGATGTCGGGACGCAGGATGAGGTCGTACTCGTACGGGTACACCTGCGTGCGGGGCGTGCCCGGGGGTGAGGGGATTCCATGCATTTAAGTTAATGACGAGGTAGACGTAGAACAGACGTTGCAACACAGGGGAGGGGGGTGAGGGGAGGGGAGCGAGGGGAGGGGAGTGAGGTCAGGGGAGTAAGGGGAGGGGAGTCAGGTGAGGGGGGAGGTACGGCGAGGTGAAGGCAGCGGGGGCAGCAGGGGGCAAACGAGGGGCGCGGGGGGGGGGGGGTGAAGCGCAAGCGCAACGTGTGCGTGTCGCCCCTCGGGCCAAAACGTGCGGCACGTTGATGCTGGGCACTGGCAGCACCCTCCGCACGTGTGTTCCGAAGTCCTGAAACGCCATCTGCACCTCACACAAGCCCACATGCACCGCCCAACCCCCAGCGCCCACCTGCACAGCCCGCCGCAGGTTGCCGCTCTCGAAGCGGCTCTCAAACACCAGCGTGTGGTCGTCGGGGCCGCGCGGCACGTACCAGGCCGGCATGTCCGGGAAGTAGTCAAACGCCCGTGCCGCAGCGGCCGCAGCGGCCGCCGTACTGCCGGCCCCGCCAGTGCCGTACGAGGTGGAGGGCGGCCCCGCTGCCGCGCGGCTGGCGGCCGGGTCGGCCGCGGCGCCCGCTGCTCCGGAGGCCCCGGCTGCTGGCGCCGCCGCAGGGTCGGCGGCTGTGTCGCCGCTGCCCGACGGTCCCCGCGTGGAGCTGGCCCCGCCGCCTGCCCCGCCAGGGTCGCTGTTGCTGCTGCCCCCTCTGTGCACGCTGCGGTCCTGCTGGCTCCCCGCCAACCCTGAATCGCCAGCTCCCACTGCTGCTGCTGCTGCTGCCCCGGCCGCCGCCCCGGCCGTTGCGCCCGCCGCCTCTCCATCCGCTCCCGCCGCTCCTGCCGTCCCTGCTGCGCCGGCAACGGCACCAGCGCCTGCTCCTGCTCCTGCTCCTGCGCCTGCTGCTGCTCCGGCCCCCACCTCGGCAGAGGGCCGCGGCGGCCGCTCGATGCAGTCGTACACAACCACGTTGGCCACCGCCGCCGGGTTCACCAGGCGCCGCTGGTCGTGCATGCGCAGGACCTGAGGTGGGAAAGTGAGATGTGGGGGACAGGAGCCTCAGGAGCAGGCGGCGGCGGCGCTGACCGACAGAAGAGCGCCGCATGAGGCGCCGACATGCCGCATGCGGCGACGCAAACCTGCACAGCAGGCCCACCCATCCACCCTGAACCTGTCTGGCCCTTCCCCCATACGTAACCCCTTCCGGCGCCCGGCTGCGCACGTCTTCGTCCCTGACATCCCGCCTTATGCCCTGCCCGGCGCTGCCCTGCCCAACCAAACCGCCCCCTGCCTACCCCCGCCCCCCGCCCCCCCCGCCCCCCCCCCGCCCACCCCGCCCACCCCCCGCCCCCCAAAACCGCCAGGCACCTGTGGCAGCATGCTGTCCACTGGGACCAGCGGCTCCGGGTAGGGCGGCGGGATGCAGCTCACAGCCGGCAGCCGGGGCGGCCTGTTTGTTGAAGGTTGCGGCCAGGCCAGCGTAGTTGTCGCAGCAAGGCGGCGGACGAGGGAGATGAGCGACACAATCTTCGTGAGGTCATCCTAATCCCGGCACGCCCCGGCGGCGGCTCCCACCAGCAGCAACCGTGGTCACCCCGCCCCATAACCCGATACTTTGCAACATGATCATCCGGATACGTCCCGTCCTTCCCGCCCAGCCCTCGCAACAGATTGCCGCACGCACACGCACACGCACACACACACGCACCTGAGCCGCATGCCCGTCCCCGAGCGTGGCGGCAGGTTGGGTATGTGTTCGCCCTCGGGGTGCGCCCGCATACCCGGCACGTGGCCCGTCCCGAAGTCGAAGGGCCGCGGCCCAGACACGTCGTGCTGCCGCTTGCGGTACACTTGCACTGCGCGCGCACGCGTTGTTGGGGGGCGTCGACCGGTCCGTAATTTAGTCAGCCTCGGCTGTGCCTCCTCCACACAACACAACACAACACGACACAGACCAATGTGCTCCCGAAAAGACTCCTGGTGTGCCTGTTTAAGGCTGCGCACACGCGCACCCGTTCGCTTCTGCGGCTCAGGCGGTGGCGCGGCGGGCTGCGGTGCTGCCGCATCCGCCGCGGGCGCCTGCTGCGTCGCCGGCTCCTTGCGCGTAAGTGGCGCCAGGTGCCCGTAGGGCTGCGGTGGCCGGAAGTCACTGCGGAAGCGCATTTGTCAAGCAAACCAAGAGGTCATTTAAACTTATGGCTGCAGGCCTTGACTCAAACCCTGTAACCCACAGCCGGTAGCGTGCCCCGCCTTCCCTGCCCGTTCCCACCGCCTCCTTCAGCATATAGAGGCCTAACCAAATCACGCCCCAACTCGTGTAACGCACTTGGCAGTCAGTGGATTGAAGTTGGGCACACCCAGGGGCATTGGAGGCGGCGGCAGTGCTGACAACATGTTGTGTCGACCTGTGGTACACAGGGCATCGTACCGGTATGTTCAAGCTTGAGCGTGTCAGTTGCCCGCCCCCTCACGCCAGCAGCACCAAGGGCCGTTGGCAGCTACCACAACAAGCCGCCTGGAATTGCTTAGGTTGTGTGTACGTGACCCCTCGTCCCCGCGCATTCGCCGTGATGACCCAGTTGACCGGCCCTGTGCATGGTCGCGTCCAGGCATGTGTGTGCACGATGTCCCACAGGGACCCCCTCACCACCGTCCGCGCCGAGGTTCTCCCGGCTCCCAAGCCGCCCAACAAAGGCCTCCATAGCTTCTTGGTACTTGATACGGTAGCCACTCAGGCTAACGAGGAACGCCGAGGCTTCATGTTAAGGCACTAGTCAGCAAAGGCCCGCGTCACAACGACAGATGTCCAGGTACGAGTAAGGCGCTAGTCAGCAAAGGCCCGCGTCACAACGACAGATGTCCAGGTGCGAGTAAAGAGCTACATCGCGTGAGCAAAAAAGTTACAAGCAGGGCGCGACTGGGCCTTTTGCAGCTCTGTTGAATATATTTGAAGCTCTAACTAACCAGGATAACAATTCACTGAACGCAATCCACAATAACGATGACATTGAAACGAAGACCAGAACGCCCATGCAGCGGAAAGAAACATGTAAGATTGTCTCAGGGACTTGGAAACTCACTGACTACATTTACAAGTCTCAATCGCGTTTTGTATAGCAACGGTGCGAGTGTCGTCGTTTGACCTTCCGCAGTCGCTCGATTCCGACGTATCTCTGACGTAGTTTGTCCACATGTGTTGCTTGCACTACAAGGTCATTGTCCGCTTATAGGCGTGCCGACCAGAGTCGTCGGCAGGCCCGATTGTAGGCTGGCGCTGTCGGCGCGACAATTCAAAGCCATGGCGGTGCGGCATCAGATGCAGCTTACGTGCCTGAGCAATGGTAGGCGCGGAGCTGCGGTGGCGGAAGGAGCAGCCTGCGCGGCGGGCAGCCGGTGTGTGGCTACAGCGCTGCCGGCTCGCAGCACACCCTGCCCTGGCCGGCGTTCCCGCGGGCTCGCGGTCCAGGTGGCCGCGGTGGCGGCGCCACCTGACCAGGACCGCCTGACGAAGACGGTCTCAAGCACCGCTCACAGTGCTCCAGAGCTAGTTGTGCTCTCAGCGACGCGGCCGCGCGCGGCTGCACGCGGGGCGCAGCACGCATCAGCGGAGGACCACATGCCCGCGGCGCAGCCCCCGCCGCAGCTCCACCGGGGTGTGGGCGGCCGGCCCTGGACGGCCATGCACGCGCGGCTGCAGTCGCACCTGCGCGCCACCGGGCTGCTGGCGGGGGTGGACAGCCTGCTGGTGGCGGTGTCGGGAGGGCAGGTGCGACACGTGCGTGCGTGCGCGCGCGTCTCGCCGCACTGTGCGCGGTCGGGTGTGCCGCGGGTGGGCGGCCTCACGGAATACGGTACCCTTTGCACGCCTTGATTCCCCCCCCGCCCCGCGTCTAGCCCCGTTTCCCCTGCGCCATGTTAACTACTCAAATGCTGTAATGCCCTGCCGGCGACGCGCCGCCTCGGACCCGCAGGACTCGGTGGCGCTGCTGCAGCTGCTGGTGGACCTGCGCCACCTGCACGGCTGGGCGCGGCTGGGGCTGGTGCACTGCGACCACCGCTGGCGGCACGACTCGGCGGCTAACGCCGACTTCGTTGTGGAGCTAGCCACGCAGCGGCTGGGGCTGGCGGCAGAGGACGTGCACGTGGAGGTGAGGGGGGTGGTCACTGCCTCACTGGTCAGGCGAAAGGAAGGCAGGAAGGCAGGAAAGGAGCGAGTTTGTAGGAGCAGCTGTGTGGGAAGCACGGCGGACATGCAAAGGCTGGGACGGGGCGCTGGGCCTTGCAGGGCTGGTGCTCGGCTGCCCCACCTAGGCCGTGGCATCCACGATGAATTGGCTTGTCACGCGAGTCGTATGTGGCCGTGCGCAACTGCAGGTGGCGGGGCCGGGCCAGGCGCGCTGCGAGCGCAGCGCACGCGAGTGGCGCTACGGCGTGTTCAGTCGCGTGGCGGCGGAGTGCGGCTACGGCGCAGTGGTCACGGCGCACACCTCCACAGACAGGTGCTGGCCGCGGCCTTGAACCTTGATTCTTGATTGTTGGTGAATTTGTTGGCTCAGATGGGCGCACGATTGCGGCTAATAGTGATATGGCTGACGCGCGTTATGGTCGTTGTGCATGTGCTGCGGCTACTCGCAGGGCGGAGACCATGATGTTGAACCTGCTGCGTGGGGCCGGGCCCAGCGGCCTGGTGGCGCTGTCCCGCGACCGCCCCCTTACGCCGCCGCCGTTTTCGGGGCGAGCCGCCAGCGGGCCGGAGCAGCAGCAGAAGCCTGCCACGCATGGGCCTTGCAGTAACGATGCCGGGCAAAGCGGCGGCGGCGGCGGCAGCAGCAGCAGCAGCAGCAACACGCGTGATGCGGACACGCCCTCCTCAGCCTGTACCTGCAGCACCGGCAGCTGCATGTGCGGGGGGCGCGGCCGCAGCGCCGCCCATGCTGCTAGCCTGTGCAAACCACGCAGCTGGAACACGGCTGCCAGCCACGGCGCCAGCCCTGCGCGGTTGGTGCGGCCGCTGCTGCAGTTCACGCGGGCGGAGACGCTGGCGTTCGTGCAGCAGGCCAGCCTGCCGTACTACCACGACTCCACCAACGACCTCAACGACCACCGCCGCAACCGCCTGCGCAACGAGGTCATGCCGCAGCTGCGCGCCGGCTTCAACCCGCGGCTGGACCACGCGCTGGCCCGGTTCATGGACGTGCTGAAGCCGGAGGTGGAGCTCGTGGAGGGCGTGGCGCAGCTCGCCTACAGCCGCGTGTGCGAGCCAGAGGAGGAGGGCAGCGTGGCGGGCGGCATGTGCGGCGGGGTGCAGCCGCAGCCGCAGGAAGCGGCGCGTATGGAGCGGGCTAGGGGGCGCCGAGCGGCAGGGGAGCAGCAGGAGGCGGTGGACGGTGGGGGTAGCGCGGCTGCGGCAGCGGGCCAGCAGGAGGCCCTGAAACTGCCAATGCTGCGGAAGCTGCCGCTGGCGCTGCAGCGGCGGGTGCTGCACGCCTGGCTGGCGCGCGAGCTGGCGCGGCGTCGCAGCCTCTGTGTGGCACAGACAGGCCAGGCAGGCACCTCACCCCACAGCGCAACGGAGTCCGCTGGCGCATCCAGCAAGTGCGTGGAGGTGGGCTTTGAGGACGTGGCGCGCTGCCTGCCGCTGGTGTCTGAGGCGGTGCCGCAAGGGGCCGTCAGCGACCAGCTGTGTGGGGGCCTGGTGGCGGTGGTGGACGGGGAGCGGCTGCGGCTGCGGGCCGCGCGCGAGCTTGCTGGCTGGCAGCGACGGGTGCAAGAGGGTCGGCGTAAGGCGGCGCTTCAGCGGAAGCAGCAGCTGCAAAAGCAACGCGGCGCGCGGACACGGCATGGACGGGTGACTTTGGAGCTAGCAGGTGTGGAGGCGCAGCCGGAGCAAGGGCCGGGGCAGGGCCGGCGCTCACCTCCCGCACCGGAGCTGCAGGAGCCGACGGCGTCGGTGGGAGCTGCGGCGGGTGCGGTCGTGCAGGGGCTGGCCGCACGGTATGTGTGGAAGCTGCATCAGGTCCGGCAGGCGATGGCTGAGCTGGAGCAGCTGGAGCGGGAGCTGCTTGAACGCGTGTCCCTACCGCAGAACAGCCAGGCTGTATGTGATCGGCGCGGGGCAGTGGGGCAGGTGCCACAGACCCTGCTGCAGGAGCTGTTGAGAGAGCATGATAGGCTGGAGCGCGGTTCAACCCCGTCCTCCAACGGTGAGCATGGCGCGTAGGCATTCATTTTGATGCATGGTGATTCTGCGCGCAGTCGTTTGCTATTACCGGTAGTAGGTGGAGTGGCCAGCACCAGGTGGCAGCCGGCCCCGCGCAATTGGCTACGTACTGAATGGCTTTTATGCGTGGTGGGGGGGGCGGGCGATGGGGAAGCGTGAAGCCTGTCCGGAACCGCGTGCGAAGACACTTGCCCAGCCTGCACTGTTTGGTAGGCTAGGACTACACTACACTCAAGCACGTGCGATTGACGCTTTCAAGCATGGTGCATCATGTGATGGCAATTATGAGGCGCCGCCAAGTGTGTGGGAGGCGCGGGGAGGGGACGATTGGACTGCTGAAACCGGATTGACCGGTATCAATCGTGTAGATTTAATGAAGATCGGGTTTGTAGGCCTTTCTTTATAGATGCGGCTGGATGTATCCTCGCTGTCGAGGCGGCGAGTGTGTGTTCAAGCCGACCGGGTCTGGCCAACAAACGTACCTGACACTTCTTCCACTACACGTGTCAAGAGCTTGCCAGACTTGTCAGACATGCGGAGACCACGAACCCTAAGCGTAATGGGAATCGTTAGGACACTGGAGACAGAGTCTCGCAGTTCTGTATGTATGTAGACAACGCATTCTTCTATGAGCGTCGCGTCCGCGTGCAAGAACTGGTGCGAGAAGCACCGCAGCCAGTCGGGAGGCCCGACCATGCGTTCAACCCCGGAGCTTTATTTCACAAGTGGCGCACGAGGGAACATAACTATCATAAGGCTTGTGGCTTGCACAAATTTCGCAACAAATGCTGGGAGCAGCGCCCGCAGAAGTCAGAAACCGAACCTCATATACGACGCCGTATTCGTTCCCCTGGACTCTGTCGTTTCGAAGAGGCAAACCTGCTATACAAACGTTTTCACTGCCTCTTTCCTGGATAGCAGCAAACTGCGGCGCGCACCCTTTAGTGTTCCACGCCTTGTCCGCGTCGAAGCAAGCATGCGTGGGAGCTGCGCGTCGACAGGTACGCAAGCCAATAGCTCCAGTCGTAATGCTAAAAGGTATATTATACGTCTGCTCTGGCGCTTCGGCGGCCTGTTAGGCTTGGGGCTTGGGTCCCAGGCCGGGAAAACGCGCGCCCGATGGCAGCCTTGCCTCCCCGCAGGAAGAGCGAGCAGGCTTCTCCTGTTCGGGCTTCTATCTCTGGCCGTGTGTATTCAAATCAGAGCTCAGGTGGGATTGTATGAGCACCATGGTCCTTGCGCCGAAAGAGTGGGCTACCACGGACAGACGCCCGGCTCGGTCCCCCACGCCTCACAGGGCAGGAAGGCGCCTCCGCCGCGCAAGGCCCCCCCGCCACGAGGATCACATGGACAGGTGCAATTGCTGTCCAAGACTGGAAGTAAAACATCTGTCACCAAATTTTTGCTCTCATGCCACCAATGGACCGTGACATTTGACCACCGCATTATGTTTGTTGTGTAGTGCGCTGGGCCCAACATCCCGCCTATGGAAGAGGACCGACCTGCAGCTGTTTTGTCCCCATTTAACGAGCTATCGGTGCAAGAGTTGACAGCCGGTAGGTGCCCGGGTGCTACGAGGTTGCTTGGGGGTGGCTGGGGGTGGAGGCTGGACTATTGAGAAGACCACCCTGTGCCGCTGCGTTTCGCGCTGGAGGTAGAATAATCTGTCGGATGTCCCTACAGTTCGTGACTTCTTACTGTCTCAACCTGAGCTGCGTCTGGTCAAGTATGACGAGGCTGGTCCAACCGACAACGTGCTGTGAGTTGCATCGTGCTCTGCTGCACCCATGGCCTCCGCACATTGCTCGCTGGCACAAACGCGACCCCCGCTTGCCCGGCCCCTTGTCCTCACATAATATTCGCCACAAGTATCCGCCCTCTGTCACCAGGTCACTCAATTCTCACCTATGCCCTCCACTCCTGCAAATGCGCATGCCACAGCTTCACGGTGGAGATGCTGCCCGCTGCCAAGGCCGACATGCTGGCACACATCGACGGCGGCGGCCCCGCGCCCCCACGCCGCGCGTACGCCGTGCTTTTCCTGTTCGATCACGCGGACGGGGCACACTGCCTGCAGGTGGGTCCGTGTTCGGCGCTGATATCAGCCACGTACGTACGTGCTGCGTGCAGCCACTCCTCAGGTTCGCTCGGCCCCGCTAGCCCTGCGAATGCATGTGCACGCACGTATGCAATGCGTTGCGCCGGCACGCAGCGTACCGGTATATGCACACGCGCACGCATGCGTAATTTAAAACTACCCCGGATGTCCGCCTGTAGGTTGAGGTGGGGCCGCTGCCGGCTCCCACCTACTACCAGCCCATCCGTCACAACAAGCAGACACCTGACATCCACATCCACAGCCGACCTGGCTCTGAGCCCGAGTACGCGGGGTGCGTGAGCCGCCCGCCCGCCGCATATGGACGTGCGCGTATGTACGGCAACACGGCACAACACGCACACAACTCTGCTGCATGCCTGCTCTTTGCTCGCCGTTCCAGTTGGCTTGCTCCTGGCCCTGCCGCTTGCACTTGCACTCCCACTGTCCCTCACCTACCTCAGCTTCATTCTCCCCTACCTGGCTATGCGCCTTGTTGTCACTCCCCAAACGCATGCCGCCTGCCCTTCTTCTTGCCTTTTTGGGCTGAGCCCCCCCCCCATGCGAAGCGTTCCAAGGGGGGGGGGGGCGAAGCCCCCCCTAAACACCCCTGTCCGTGCGTTCGTGCGTGGCTGGCTGGCTGGCTGGCTGCGTCGGCAAAACATATCATACTGGCGCAAACGGCGACTGCTACGTATTAGTATTTTTATTGTCTACTGCATGTAAGTAGGCGGCAGGGAAAATGCGGGCGGAGCCGGAAGTGCCTTTTCGCGTCCGTGGACAATGGACTTTAGCGAGGTCGCGAGGATAGTCACGGACGCCTGCGTTTATGAGGTCTAAGAATCAAGCTATGTTGACGGCATGCAACGCGGGGAACTAAAGCGCGAGTTTGTGGCAATTTGCGGAGCCATGTCTGTCGCCCCTCCTGAGATGCCGAGGAGCCCCGAGGTCGCTCCCACCCCATGCCAAGCCCGAGGAGTGTCGGGCATCGGGGAGGTCTGGAGTGCTGTAGAGGGCTACACGTGCTTGGGATTGGTAGCAAGGGGACCCTCGACTCGCGTGGATGGCGTGTGGGATTCACGCACGCGTGCCTTGTGCTGGCCGAGTCCTGAGACCCAAGCTTGCGCATCGTCGGCATGGGTCTTGAACTCATTCCTTTGCCACCCACCCCGTGACTGTATTGGGGCTCAGCCCATTTTCCAGCTGTACAAAGCTGACACCCCTTGTCCCTGCCCCTCAAAGCGTGGATGCTCTTATGGTGGAGGCGTTCCAGACCCTGGACCCCATCATTGCTGAGGTGGGTGCGTGGGCTCGAGCCAACAGCGCGTTCCCATTCGCATATTGACGCATGTCCGTAGCACAATCTAGTTCGCACGCGATGCTGCTGCATGCTCCCTGCGGCGGTTCGTCAGCTCCTGCCCTTCCGTTATGAGACAAGCAACACCCCGGTGCATTGCTGGTTGTTGTATGCGCTGCCAGGTGAATGGAGGGTACCGCTACGTGGATTGCGGCGACAAGTGCCTCACGTGGTGAGAACGAACGCGCTTGCCGCACCGCCGCAGCAGACCGCATGCAAGCCGTGTCGCTCGCGCTGCCATACACTAGGCTGCCACGCACGTGTTGTAAGCTGCGGTGCCCATACGTACCTTCCGCCAAGTCACCACAAGCACACGTACACACTTCGACATACCTTCAACCACCTACTGCTGATATTATTTGCGCAGGACTGACAACGCGCCACGAGGAATCGTGCGCTCGCTGCGTAAGGTATGATGGACTGTGTTGCATACTGTAGGGACATATTCTGCGCGCCGTACGGCACAGCCAGGACAGAATCCGCATCGCTGGCAGAAGGCGCGGCGCTGTAGCTGCATGCGCCGGATAAAGACCTCGTCATTAGGTTCGCCCGCCATGCCGCAACTACTGCCACGATGCGGTTGCAGGCGTGGTTCTCCATGATGCGGAAGGTTGAGGGCCAGTATCTGCATCCCATCGGTCTGGAGGTGAGAATCATGAAAAGGCCTGTGCGGCACAGCCCGCACGTGCTGCGTGCAAAACATACGGAGGGGTCTTACTTGTTTTGGGGGAAGGGGCCGTAGGGGACACACGTCATGCTATGCACGCAGGCCATTATTGTTCCACGCCAACCGCACGCATGCATGCTACTCGCCACGACGGATCTCACCCGCCTCATCTGCATGCGTTGTATGTGCTGACACGTGCACACGTGAATGTGACCGCTTCCTTTCTTCCGCCCGCCATTCCTCTTTACTGGACTACCGCAGTTCTTCATTGACACCTCGGGTGAGGCATCGCCAATGAGGCACGACGCAACCCAGCACGCGTGGGAGTAAGGGCCTCCGTCACACTTGAATGTCAAGGTCGGGGCAAGCAATCCAGCGATAGCTGACGGCTGAAGATGTCGGCCCGAGCACAACGCTGGGCACGCACCAGCAGCAGCCTCACGAGCAACCACCTCTTCTGCTGACGACGTGAAGCCGAACCCCAAACGCACGTGGCAGGCACCAACTCGAGCCAGTGGTACGTTGACAAGATCTTTTATGCCAACCGGCTGTGGAACACCAGCCAGGAGATCGCTGCATGGTATGAAGCCAACAACCACACAACCCCCGGCTTCAAGCCATGGAACCCTGGTGCGTTGGCGCATGTACGCACTTTGTGTGCGCGTGCATGCGCGCGTTTGCTTGCTTGTGTTTTCCGCCCAGTAGCACTGTCGTGATGCCACGCAACTGCCATACGCGGCCCTCATCCGGACTGCAGCAGGGCCTGCTGTCTGTGCACGCCTGGCAGATCCGCGCCCAATGTTGGCTGCCTGGAATACACCAGCCCCCTGCCTCCGCCCCCATCTCAAGTTGGGCCGCCCCTGCCTGATACCGCCGCGCGCTTTATACCCTTCCAGAGACCGAGGAGGACTATCGCTTTTCAACCTTCAACCCACGCATCGACACCGCGCCCCATCGGCCTCCTGGCGGCCGGCCCGGGCCCCGGCAATTCGAGCCCGCGGGCAAGCGGTGAGACTAGAATCCAGGCGGCGCACCCTCACGGCTCACGTGCTAAGCATTCATTATCAGCCCGGCCGCCTCGCTCATGCAGTCATGCTGCTGCCGCACCCGCCAAGGCGCATGGCGGCGTACGTGCACCTGTTCATCAGCTCTTGGGCCCTGCTGGTATGCTGACTGCTGCTCATGTCCCGCTATGCTCCCTGCTGCTGCTGACCCCGCAGTTACACTGTTATCGGGAAACACGTCAACTGGGTAAGGCAGCACCCAAGCCTCCGTGTCGCAAGCCAATCAATACCTACCTACTTATTAGGAGTGTGCGTGCGTGCGTGCGTGCCTCATTCCGGATGACACCCTGCTGCCTGCCTCCTACACGATCACCCCTCCCCGCCCACTGCCCGCATGCCTGCCTGCTGCACTGCTCTTACATCGGCCCCGCCTCACGCCGGCCGCGTGTGACGGACGCGACGCGCCTGCATGCACGCGCTGTGTGCAGATGGGCTGGGACCTGAACCTGGGCATGCGCAGCACGGCCGGCATGCGGCTGTGGGACGTGCGCTTCAATGGCACCCGCGTCGCCTACGAAATCAGTCTGCAAGAGGCGTCAGCAGGTGCGTGAGCGATCGAGTATATGAATGCGTGGGAGTTTAAGCGCGCCGCATGTACAGAAGGGGATAACATGCCTGCACTCTGGGACGGAAAGGGATGTGAGAAGCGAAACTCGGATGTTTATTGTTTGCTCCGTGTACTCCGGCCGCACAAACGGTCCCGTATGCGGACGTCCTCGTTCATGTTGCCGCGCGCTTGATTGCCACACCTGCAACCTATGCTAGCGGTGCCGCTCCACACAAACTGCATGCAGCGTACGGCGGCGACTCGGCGAGCAGCCCCTTTCAGGCCTCCACCTTCTACTTTGACTCCTCCTGGGGCATGGGCCCCTCACACCTCCAGTTGGTGCCGGGCAGCGACTGCCCCGACACCGCCACATATTTTGACTTCGCGCACCTGTGGAACGGGCATGACGTGCGAGTCAACACCAACAGCGCCTGTGTCTTTGAGCTGGACCTGGGTAAGTCGCACACGCCGCTCGCTCTTTGATTGTTCCTGCTGCTTGCGGCCGTCGTGGCAGAGTGGCGTGAGGTATGGCCATACTGTACATCACGCACTGCCGAGGCGGACCACGCCTTTAAAATGGGAGGCCAAGTCATTATAGTTCAGCGACAAATTTACAGACGCAGGACCAGCACGCACGCACGGGGCACTGAGATTGCGGCAAGGAGTGCGGCATGGGGCATGGGGCAGGACAACGGTTGCAACTGCCGTGCCCGCGACTTGTGTGGTCCCTCCTGCTGCTGCCCGCCTGCCTGCCCCCGCTGCCCGCCGCGCCCTGCAGGCCAGCCATTGCGCCGCCACCACCAGCACCACACCCGCCCCAAGTTCGCTGCCTCCATGAAGAGCTACGCGCTCGTGGTGCGCTCCATTTCCACTGTGTACAACTACGGTGCGTCCACGCATGCGTGATTGCATGCATGCAGGGATGCCGGAAACCTCGTGCTCGCACATTACGACGGAAGACTCGGCACCTTCATGTGGGTTGATTGTGGCTGCCACTCATTACTAGTTCACCTCTCGCCTCACACCAGTGGCCGCGGACAGCTGCTCCCCCGCCCCTTGATTCGATCACTATCTCCACCCCCGCAGACTACCAATGGGACCATGTGTTTTACACGGACGGCACCATAGGCAAGTGACAATTAGCACCTATCAGGGCGATTCAGTCTGAGTGCGCGTGGTAAAATCGCCCCAGTTGCAAGCATGCACTCTGCCGCTCAGTGACCCAGTGACCCCACCCTCTCGCTGCACAACCTGCAGAGGTCAAGGTGCAGGCGTTCGGGTGGGTGCTCGCCAATAATAGCTTAAGAGCTCTAGCGCGCTCCAGCAGGCAGGAGGTCAGGCAGGAAACCTGGAGGCCTGTAGCCCCACATGCGCATTATCCACGCACGCACCACCTCCTCGCTATCCTGGCACTTCTTCTTCCACGCAACTCCTTGCTTTGCCCCTTTTGCTTATTATTGCCCGCGCCTGCTGCACGCGCACGAAACGCACGCACACCCCCGGCCGTACGCCCCCGGCCGTACGTGACCGCACGTAGCTACCTGCAGACCGTGCGCTACGCGGGCAACGCCTACGGCTATCCCATCTCGCCCGATGCCGGCGGGACCCTGCATGGTGGGTCGTGCACTCACGGGATGGGTAAACATGCGGGGGCGGTATTAACGTGTAGCCCAGCCAAGGCGTGATCCACGCACTCGTGAGCTAGCAGCAGGTAATGGCCCTTCGTGTCGTCGGCAAGGAAGTCACCAAGCAAGGTGCGTTTACCCGCCCGTCCCATGTGACCTGTTTTGCCCCGTTCCCGCGCTTCCGGCCCTGTCCAGATCACGTCTGTCATTGGAAGGTCGATTTGGACGTAGCGGGCCAGTCGAACAGCCTCCTGCGGTCAACCATCGTGGTGAGGCGCGGTACTGCTGCACTGGTGGTACGGTGGTGGCACGTGCATGACAACTAACAAGAACAAAGCAATCGCAGCCCCAGCAGCCAGCAGCGCACCATCAGTGACGCTACTCACGAATGCACCTCCCCTGACGAGCGAGTATCTGTATGTCGCCCTTGTCACCGCGCAGCCCGAGGTCATTGAGATGCCTTGGCACCCGACCGTGCAGTCTACCTGGTACGAGCACAGAGGCCGTGTTAGCAGTGGTGATGGATGCATGCATCGCTTGGTCTGAAATCTAGGGTGCTTCAGAGGCATACGCGTGCGCTTGCAACAGGCTTGCGTCCTTTCACGCTTCTTTTGCAGGGGCAAGCGTGTCCAACGCACAGTCGCTGAGACCGAGCACAACGCGACGCTGCTCATCAACCCCAACACGCCCACGTGAGTCTCGGCGTGACTGTGATCGTACTGCTGAACGTTCACGCTGCTCGGGCGAGCGGTGAAATAAAGCGGCAGCGTAACCGTTGTGTGGCTCATTTTTTGCCGCAGGTACATGACGGTGGTGAACGAAGACAAGCTCAACTCGCACGGCCACCCGCGCGGTTATCGCATCGACCACAAGACCTATACCTACTCGCTCATCCCTGATGACGCCTGGATCATGCAAGCTGCAAGTGGGTGGCCGTGCCATGTGTTATGGCTCGTATGATGGCGTATTGTTTAATGGGCAGCGGAGTGGTGAAGGGGCCGCTTCTGTCTGAATCTGTCCGAACAAGTTTACCTTCCTCCACATCTTCTACTCCACACGCTTCTACAGAGAATGTGCCCCTTGTTTATCCAACCTACCATACAAACTACAAGGCTTTATGAAGTACCACGTGGCGGTAACAGCACGGAAGGAAGATGAGCCAACTAGCACCACAATTTTCGACCAGGTGCGTGGGTGCAGGTCTGCTTGCTGCCTGGTGGTGTGTCCCAGCCTCCCAGGGGAGGTGATGAAGGGTGCAGACATGTGCAGCCCGGTGTCCAGCACATACCCGGTGTCCAGCACCTACCCGTTCTTATGCCGCGTCGCTTAGCTGTCCCATCTTTCCACCCACCACCGCCAGGCCACACCCAAGGAGCCCGTGGTGCGGTTTGAGGACTACATTGACGGCGACAGCGTGCGGAAGCAGGACTTGGTGGCGTGGGTGTCGGCCGGCACTTGGCACATCCCCGTGTCAGAGGACGCGCCGAACACGTAAGTAGGAGAGGGAAAGGCATGGGTGTGGGATGAGTCAGGTAATAACGTTCTAGGGTCCCCTATCTAATCGGCTTCAATGGCCATGACTTCCCGCCCGCAGGCCCTCCACCGCGCACGCCGTGGGCTTCGTGCTGCGGCCCTTCAACTACTTCGATGAGGACGCGGCGCTGCATACGCGCGAGGTCACCATCATCCGAAAGGACTTCAGCACCGGGGAGGCGGCCGTGGTAGACACCGGCATGGTCAAGGCGCGCGACTGCCTGCCGCACGCCGGCCTGACGGCGCAGGAGGCGGCCGACAGCTTTGACTCGCCCACGGACGACTATGATGAGTAGAAGAAAGGCTCAGTTATATGATATGCGGGAATGGAAGGAGTGATGTCGGACGCGGACTGCTTGAGCTTTTGCGTTGTACCTCACGCGCAGTCCTCTTCCCCTTGGAGACTGATGCTGCGTTGTGAGGGTCTCGTGTAATTCATATAAGGCTACGGTTACAATGCTACGCGCGCAATTGAAGAGGCAGTTGCTTTGACCAGCCGCGGCACCATCCCACTCCACCCCGGAAATGTGCGCCTAGGGAGGGCACGCAGCGTGCCGAGCGACGCCCCGACCCCCTCCCGATCGCGCGCGGTCGCCAACTGTCAGTGAGGCAGCAACCATGAAACCAATACACATTCAATTCTACCCTTTGATAACATGATATACAGTCCAGCGACGAAGTAGCCAAAACACGGAAATGGCGGCATCGTCGGCACTTGCGGTGCACCTCCTACTAACCGGCAGGAGCGAGGATGCTTGGAATCTGCTTAGCAAGGAGCACTGCTGGACATCGTATCTAGCTGCTGCGGCGCCTGCTCGCGGTAATTAGAATGTCTCGCGTTGCGACGATCACCTGCAACCTTCTTAGGGGCAAAGGGTCTGCAAAGTCAATGCATCATAATACGTAGCCGGGCCTGCGTAGTTGGCACGCAGTCCAAAACCTGGCCAAGTTGGCGGCCATCCTCTGGCCATCCTTGCCACGCTGACCTGTTCAGAGTCTGCACTCTCAACCTTCGTGCATGCTGCCCCCATATATCCATTGCACATGCAGATGCCGAGACGTGGGCCGCCGGTATGCGCGCACGCGCCGCCAGGCTGGAGGCCGTGGGCCACCTGCACCTGTCGGTGTGCCACCTGTTGGCGGTGGGAGATGTGTGGCCGGCGGTGCAGACCTACATGTGAGTAGGTGGGCCCCTGACAGAGCATGGGCAACAAAGGCCGGCTTGCGATCATAGCAAGCCGTGCGGTTGTAAGGTGTGGGTCCTCCATGCTACGAGCAGGCGCTTGCGGGCCCCATGTCTTGGGCAGAGGCAGACGACTACACAAGTGCACTGATGCTCTCATCTGCCCCCTGCTGTGCGACCCCACAGGCGCCACGGCCTGCACCGTGACGCGCTGGCTCTGGCCCGCTGTCGCCTGGATCCAGTGGCAGATCCCGCCTTCGCACAGCTGCTGCAGCAGCTGCTACAGCTGCGCCTGCAGACCGAGGCAACGCAGCCGCCGCCGCCGCCGCAGCAGCAGCCACAGCAGCCACAGCAGGCTGGGCAGACAGCAGCGGGGCAGCAGCCGTTAGCTCCTCTCTTGCCCCAGGCTGGACTCGAGGAACAGATCCCGCCGGGCATTGTGGCAGTCTCTGACGGTGGCGGCGGTTCTGAGGCAGCGTCCGGTGGCGTGGCGACGGCGACAGCCACCGGCACTGGCGACGCTGTGTCTTCGGGCGCATTGCAAAGAGCTGCGGCAGCCCAGGCCGTCGCCGCCACCGCCGCCGCAGCCTCACCTGCAAAGCGCCTGGCAACCGCCGGGGCTGCTGGTGGCGCACCTGTAGGAGGGCAGCAGCAGCAGCAGCAGCAGCAGGTGCTGCAGCAGCAGCAGCAGCATGTGCTGCAGCCGCGGCCGGTGCCTGCAGAGGCGCTTGCGATGCAGCTGCTGTTATCTGGCCAGGCACTGCAGGCGGCGCAGGTGCTCCGGGCCACGGGCGGGGCATCTGCGCTTGCGACCGCGTCGCTGCTGTGTGCGCGGGCGGCGGCCGATACGGGAAGGACCGTGTCACCGGGGCCCGAGATGGCCGCGGTAGCGGCGTCTGCGGAGTCGCAGGCCAGCAATAAGGTGCGCAAGCAGACAAATGGTATGGGCAAACACCTGGGCAACATCCAGTTCTGCTCGTAAAAGTGTACCGGCACTTTGCACGAAACTGTAATGTTTCCGCTTTGCACAGGCGGCGCTTTCAAAATTTGGGCGGGAGTGCGCCGCGGCATCGTTGCCGGCGCTGATGCGGGACGCCCTACTAGACCTGTCAGCCAAGCCAGACAGCGGCGGTAGCGGCAGTAGCTGCAGTAGTAGCGGCGGGCCTGGCGGCGGCAGCGCCGCCACATGCAGCTCCGGGGCCGGCGCGGCGCCGGCTGCGGGGGGCCGGGCTGCTGCCGCGCGTGCCGCGGCGGTGACTGCAGCGTGTGCGTCGGTGCAGTCCGCGGCGTCGGCGTGGGGCGGCATCGACCTGGCTGCGGCGCACTGCGCCGCCGCGCTCACACGGGTGGTCCGGTCGGCTCTGCTCAGCCCCGTTTGGCGGGCGGGCGGGTCAGCGGCTGTGGGCGGCCGCGGGATGGAGGCTGGGGCCACTGCCGGCGATGCGGCGGGCCCCGGCACGGCAGAGCCTGGTGGTGCTGCTGCAGCAGCAGCAGCAGCAGCAGCAGCAGCAGCAGCAGCAGCAGCAGCAGCAGCAGAAGCAGAAGCAGAAGCAAGCTCGGGGGGAAGCGCAAAACTCGAAGACGCTGCAGGACCAGCAGCAGCAGCAGACACACCACCTCCACCTCCACCACTACCACCGCCGCAAGCAGGCACGGGGCCAGCTGCATGTAGCACACCTCATGACGCCACACAGAGCGCCACCGCCATCATCACCGCTGCGGCGGCCCTAGCTGCGGCTGGCTCGGGTGCGGGCTCGCCGCCAGCCGAAGCCGGCAGCCCGACCAGCCGCGCCAGCAGCAGTGCCGGTGGCGGCGCAGCTGCAGCCGCCACCGGCAGCAGCAAGGGCTACGATGACGGCGACAGCGAGGAAGACGACGAGGCGGCGCTGCTGGCAGCAAACATGGTGTACCTGGGGCGAAGTACCCACGCGGAGGCCCTTCCAGTGGGGGACCAGGACCGGCGCAGGGCGGTTAAGGTTCCTGCCATGTCCATCGCCGCCCTTAAGCGGCAGCAGCGGGAAAAGCAGCAACAGCTGGAGCAGCAGCAGCAACAAGGGCAGACAGAGCAGGAGCAGGGGCAAAAGCAGCAAGAGGCCCAGCCGTCGTCGGGGGACGCCATACGGACAGCAGGCGCGCAGGGCGCGGGCGCGGGCGCGGGCGCGGGCGGGTCAGCCGCACCCACAACCACCGCCGCGTCTGGTCGTGGCTCACCAGGTGCAGCGGCAGGGTCTGGATCACTGCAAGCCGACGACATGCAGGGAGCCAGGGCGCTGGCGGAGGTGGCGGTGGCAGCGTGGATGCGGGCGCGCGCAGCGTGTCGAGCAGCTGCAAGCAGCACCGCCGATGCTGCTGTCGAGGCCGGCGCTGCGCAGGCTGCGCTTGCGTCCGTCGCGGCCGCAGTGGAGGCAGCAATCGCAGGACCGCACACCAAGGCCAAGCGGGCACCTGCAGAGGCCGCAGGCGGTGACGTGGCTGGCGCACCAGCGGCGTCCGCCGGGCCCCCTCGCGTTGGCGCCGTGCCGGCTGCACCCACTGGCGGAGGCGCCCATGGCGAAGAGGCAGACACGGGCGCCGATGATGAAGCCGCCGCGCAGGAGGTGGAGGACAGGGGGCCCGGTAGCGGCGCGGCGTCAGTGGCCGGATCCACTTCAACACTTGGCAAGAGGCAAGGCAGGTCCGCGGCCCGTGCCGCCGCCAAGGCCGCCGCCGCTGCGAATGCCTCAGCGGCCGCGGCGCTCGCCGCTGCCATCTGTCGCCTGGCGACTGCCGCCGCGGCGGCAGGTGCGTCGGCTGCAGGCGCAGACCACTCCGGGACAGCTGCGACGCCGCCGCCAGCAGTGCTGGGAGCTGCTGAGGAGGTGCTGGCGGCAGCACGGCGGTACGCGCAGCTGCTGCCGCCCCCGCCGCCGGCGCTCGCCATCTTCTTGCCTGCGGCGCCGCCGCCGCAGCCAGCCGGCAAGGCAGCTGCAAAGGGGGCATCCGGGTCAGGCCAAAAGGGAGCCGACAGCAAGGCAAAGGGCGCACGGCAGGCAGGTCGCGGCGGTGCGGCTGCGGGCAGCGGCGGTGGGGCCGGCGGCGCAGGAGGCAGGCGCCACACAGCCGATGACAGCGCTGCGGGTGCTGGCGGCAACTCAGCGGACGCGGGGGCCCAGCCTGGACCTCTGGGGCCAGAGGCGGCGGACCCCACACACCCCTTGCACGTGCTGCACCTGCTGCAGCTGCAAGATGAGGAGTGGGCGGCAGCAGCCACCCAGCTACAGCCGCGCCACCACCAGCCACCCGAGCATGCAGGAGACGGAGGCGCACAGGAGACGGTCCGGGACGCGCAGATGCCGCGTCGCCCGATCCTGACATTGCAACAGCTGCGGCAGCTCGCGGCGCCGGCTGCGTCCGCCGAAGAGCCAGTGGCCGCCACACACCAGGCCTCTGGCAATGATTCAGACGAGGCCCCACCCCCGCCGCCGCCGCCGCCGCCGCCGCTGCCACCGCCGCCGCCGCCAGCGTCATTACTTGGAAAGGAAGAGCCGTCCGCTTCACATGGGACGACGCAGCCACAGGCGCCACACGCGCAGGCGCTGATGGAGGCCGGGGCGGAAGGCAAAGGGCACTATCGAGCTCGCCGCACATACACACGTGAGCGGCTGATGGCTCTCAGGCTGCGGAGCTTGTCGCGCCGGGCCGGTGGCCAACAAGCAGTTGAGCGGGTTGAGGTAACGTCACCTTCAGAGGGTATAGGGGCGGCAGGTGGTGGCGAGGTTGTTGTCGGTGAGAGCGCGGCTGCCGGTGTTGGGCAGCCAGAGGCGATGAGCGGCGGCCTGATGGTCAATCCGGAGCTGGCCGCGGCCCTGCTGCGGATGCAGGGGACAGGTTTGTCGCCGGTGGCGTAAATGCAAGCTGGAATTGCGGGTGTGGTCCAAGAACTTTATGTTGTGTTTTGAACAATGCGGACCGCGCTGAACCGCGCGCATAGCGGATGGCTTTGTGGGCGAAGGGTTGCCAGGTCCTGCAGCGTGCTTCCCACATTTGCAAACTTACGCAGAGATCCAGCAACCAATGCATAGATACAACTAACTGGCAGGGGTTGGGAGGGGAGAGTGCAGGGAAGGGTCGGGGCTTTGGGCGTGTTGATGGGCGGAGACACGGTAGCCGTGCAGCTAACCACTGCGAGTCGGTTTGCTATCTCCATAGTGTCCCATATGTAGTAGACATACTCTCAGAGAGCGACTTCAAACTTGGTAGGCTTGTTTCTCGTGCAAGTTCGCGACTTCGACCGGCAGGCACACGCAAGACCGTTATATACTATTTGCCTGCACCTAACCTATCAATTTATAATCTTAGGTTAGTGCCCGGCGTCGGCGTAGCCCGCGCGACCGGGAGATGCGCTGAGTGCACAACTCGGCTTGCACTATAGAAGTCGCAGCACCGGGGCAATTCCAAAGCAACAACACAAATGAAGAAGCTATTTGGAGTGGGCCCGGACTTGCTGGGCGACGGCAAGGTGCTCTTCGAGTGGAGTCCCAAGGGGAATTTCCTGGCCGCGGCTGGCAGCAAGGTCGGTACAACAGCGCAGTGGCTTCGCATGCATACGTCATCGCAATAGTAACCGGCATGGGTGGGCCTGGTCGCGCAGAGGAAGGTCAACATTTTCGACCGGAACGGGCGCCTCTATGACGAGGTGCACTTCCCGCCTGCGGAGTATCCGAATCCAGATGGGAGAGCATGTGCAGCGGCACAAATGCAGGTAAGCGGGCAGTCCGGGGCATTCGACCCGGCCAGCGCTGGGTTCATAGCCCAGGCTCGTGACCCTGAACCCACCCTAACGCGGCCGCCTCGCTTGTGCAACCTCGCAGTGGGACCCGGCTGGCGAGCAACTGGCAATCCTGCCCGCAGGCAACACGCACGTGTTCATTTGGCTCGCGGGGAACAAGGAGGTGCAGAAGATTGAGTCAGAGTTCAAGGTGGGGCCGGTCGGGGTGCAGGCAGCCGGCGCAGAGGGCGTGGCGACTGGCAAGCGCGCACCTGCCCAGAGCACCGCGGCAGCGTGTTGGTGTGCTCAAAGAGGATGGCCATGAGCTTCACCGGCTACTGCAAAAGCGCGTGCCAGCCATGGAATGGAACCGGGGCGTGGGGGCATGGTCATGCAGACGAAGCAGGCACAGGGCAAGCTTGGCGGACCGTACCCCCTCCTTCCCCGGCACGGAAGCTGCCCATGCTCCTTCTGTTACCCCGCACCGCAATACCCTCCCCCCCGTTGTACCTATTTTAACCCTCACAGACCCAGGAATTCTCCTGCATGGCCTGGTCGCGCAACGGCATGTACCTGGGCGTGGCCACGGTGAAGGGCAATGTCATGATGTACAACGCGCGGGAGCGCAAGAAGACGCCGCTGGTGAGCCGCCTGGGGGCGGAGCAGCAAGGGGTGGGGTGGGGGTTGGGAGGAGGTCGGACAAGGAGGCTTAGGACAAGGAAGAGGAACACGTGGATGCAGGAGGTGGCTTCCGAGGATGCGGTGGTTGGGGATTGAGCGCCCGGTAGTTGCACTTGAGTACGGTTGTGCGGGGGAGCGGAACAGGAAAGCAGGCCACGTGCAGCGACCCACGCGCTTCTGTCCTGCCGCACGTGACCCGCAGGTGGGCAAGCACACGAAGAAGATCGTGGCTGCCGCCTGGAACAAGGACAACATCATGGCGCTGGCGGGGCAGGACAAGACCGTCACGCTGACGGACGGCATCACAGGCGACACGCTCAAAACCTTCCACCTCAAGGTGCGAGCAGGGGAGCGGGGAGGGCATGAAGGGAGGGCGGGAAGGAGGTGGCGGACGGAAATCTTGCAATGGATTTGCAGAGAGGACGCGCGGCAGAGCACTGAAGCTTTCGAAGCGTGTATGGCTCTGGCGCCTCTGGGGGGGGGGCATCAGCCCCGCGCTTGCAAAGCGTTGCGGTATCCCGGGCCAACATGACGATGTGGCCGCCCGGTGGGCGTCGTGCACCGCCTGCAGGACGTGCCCATGGACCTGTGCGTGTCCGACAAGAAGGAGGACGGCTACTCGCGGCGGGAGGTGAGGCGGGCGGAGTCCTTCGTAGGGTAATGTTTTGCAAGGCGGGCCGCAGGCCGCGGGCGGGGCGGTGCGCACCGTGCGCACGCCAGGGTGCGGGGAAGGTCGCGCGGGAGGAGAGGTGTCTTCACAGATGGCCGCTGACACCCGACGGCGGCGCGCAGCAAACCTGAAGCCTAGGCGCCTAGCCCTTACCGCTCGTTGTTTTGGCCCCATCGCGCATCACGCAGGAGAACACCTACTCGCTCAACATCAACCGGAAAACGCTGTACATCATGCAGGTGAGAGACAGAGAGCTACACACGGTCCTGGTCCCAATCCCCGGGCGCTCGCCGCCCCACGCTCGCCCTATTACCCAGCACTTTGCCTGCTCTTCCTTAAGTATCCATTCATCCTCTCCCCCCATCCCCTCATTCACTTAAATGCATGGAATCCCCTCCCTCTTGGACACGCCACGAATTACCCTTCTCCTCCCTGCCCCTGAATCAACCCTGCCCTGCCCCTGCCCCTGCTCCTGCCAGTGCACGGCCGAGGGCGACCGCCCCCTGGAGCTGGCGTTCCTGGACACGTACGGCCCCATTATGAAGCACAGCTGGTTCGGCGACGGCTACATCCTGCTGGGCTACAAGAACGGCTACGTGGCGGTGGTGTCCAGCCACAGCCGCGAGATCAGCGAGGAGGTGCACTCCGGGAAGTGAGTGGCGGTGCCGGGGGGGGGGGGCTGTCGCTTTGAGGGGGGGGGCAGCTTGGGGGCGGCTGGATGCGGCGGCTGGGGGTCGGGGCACTTCATTCCAGAAACCAAAGCGACCATTGCAACCCAAAAACCCAGAACCCAGAGCCATAGGGGGGGGGGAAGAGCTTGGTAAATGTGTAGGTGGAGCGCAGGGAAGCGGGAATGCGGAAACATCGGTGCAAAGGTTAGGGGAAGGAGGAGCCTGCCGCCTCACGCATCCTCACATCCCCTCCGCCCCAACCAGAGCACGCGCCTGCCCCCTTGCCCACCGCCACCCGTCCCAACCACCACCGCCTCCTCCTCCATGCTGTTGTTGCCGCTGTTGCCCGGCCCCACCAGGTATCTGGACACGCTGGCGGACGTGACCTACTGCGCCAGCCTGGGCCGCGTGGCCATGGGCGGCGCCAACTGCGTGCGCGTGCTGGACGCCAACGCCGACTACAACGAGATCAAGAGCGACGCGGTGGACCTGGACCCGAACCAGGCCGTCGAGAAGGTTGGCTGGACCAAGGACGGCCAGGTGAGGAGTGCGCGGGCTGTAGGAGTGGGAGGGGGAAGCGGGGCAGGCTGGCGGATGGAACGGTGGGAAGGAGGGGGGAGGTGGGGTTAGGGTACTGGTGGTTGGCTGGGTGGATGAGCGGTGGGATGCGCGCTATCATGTGGATGCTGGATTCTCAACAAGATGCTGTGCGCCGCGCTGCCCCTCCCCCCTGTCTCTCGCGCCCAGGTGCTGACTGTGGGCACGCACAACGGCTACATGCACTCCTTCCTGGCCTCGCTGCCCATGGTGTACGACTTCCACGGCACCCGCGTGCTGTACCTCACCAGGTGGGAGGGGAGGGTGCAGTAGAGGGCCAGCAGGCACCGCACGGCGTACGATGGGGGTGTGTTGACGTCGGTCCGATAGTTGACTGCAATTTCCATGGCCCTTCTTGCTCTTCAAATCGAGCCAAAGCCGTCCGGCCCCCGCTCGGTTAGTTTGCTTGGGTTCTGGAACACCTCGCTTTACATAGAACTTTGTCAATTTAGAATTTTAGCCGCCGCGGAAGACTTTTAGCCGCCGCGGAACCGTGGGGAGCCAGCAGCCGCGGAGGCCAGCTCGCTGGAGCCAACGATGTGAACAGTGCTGCGTGTACTCGCTGTACCTCTGGGCATCGGCACTTCATTATTAATTAAACACCATCCATGGATGGCTAATCATGCATGGCACCCCCCCCACACACACACACACCACACGCACACACGCGCTCCTCGCAGCCTGCTGGAGATGACGCTGCTGGACGTGAGCCGGCGCCAGACCGTGGCGCGCATCGAGCTCGAGAACGAGCCGGCGTTCTGCGGCCTGGGTCCCTCGCACGCGGCGGTGGGCATGAACAACCAGGCGGCCTTCTACAGCCTGGGCGACAAGGTGGGCAAGGTGGTGCAGCGGCGCGAGTACCTGGGCACCATCAGCGCCATCAAGCTCAACGAGACGCAGGTGAGCAAAGGGGCGGGGTGGGGGGTGTGATTACCAGCCCATACTAAACCAAACCCAATGCATAAGAGGGAGGAGGGGGAGGTAGTTCATTCCAGAAGCCAAAGCGACCATTGCAAGGGGGGACGGGCGCGTGGCGGTTAGCCGCGTGGCGCAACTGACGGCTGGGAGAGGAGGCGGGGGTTGATACACCCGGTTTCCGGGGCTGGTCTCTGGGAAGAGGCATTGCCCTCACACAAGCAATCCTTTGCAATCACCCGTGCCACCACAGCAACCACCACCACCACCACCGCCACTGACACACGCAAACCTCCCACGGTCACGGCCATGGCTGCAGGCGGCGGTGCTGACGGGCGGGCACGTGGTGGTGCACCCCATCAACGTGGAGGCGGGCCGCGCCCCCGACGAGCTGGACGTGGTCATCCCCGGCCCCGGCCAGCCCGCCAACATCACGTGCGTGGCACTCACGCCCACATTCGTCATCACCGGCAGCCGCACCGGCACGCTGTCCTACTACCTCAGCCCCGACGTGACGCCCGTCAACGAGTTCCGCCACGACGAGGGGTGAGCGAGCACACACTCCTCCCCCAGGGCCAGCTCCTGGCCCCTTGGCCGCTCAACCACCGGGGTAGCCTCCTCAGCCTGCTCCTGCCCTCGCTGTCTTTCCCACTCTCTGCCCTCTCAAACCCCTCCTCTTTCGGCTTCCTCTGCCACACTCCCCGTTCTACCCCTCCCTGCAGCGGCATCATGCGGCTGTTCCCGCAGGCCACCGGCGCGCGGCTGGTATTCGAGGACGAGAAGGGCACGCTGCACCTGTTCAACCCCGTGAACGACCACGTGGTGCCCGTGCCCTACAGCGGCAAGGCCGAGACGGTCATGTGGGACACCTCGGACGCCAACGTCATGGTCATCGGCGACGGCACCGCGCTGCACTCCTTCCTCTACATGCCCGTCAGGTGCGGCGGTGCGGCGGTTGGGTCGTGGGCGCTCGCTGCTCAGCAGCAGCACCGCCGGGGCTGGCGCATGGGCTGGGCTGGGCTATGGGCGGCAAAGTGTAGGCCGGCAACGGCGGTCGGTTGTTGTGCTTGAATTGTGCTTGAAACGCCAGGGCGAGCTGACGTTGAGCCGTGCCCTCCTGTTCGGCCCCTGCTTGTTCCTCCGCGCGCAGCCTGACGGGCCCGCAGGTGCAGGCGCTGGGCAAGCAGCCGGTGCCTGCCACCCACACGCCGCTGACGGTGTGTAACGGCGTGGTGGGCTGCCGCCTCAAGAGCGGCGCCATGGATAACGTGACGCTGGAGAGCCACAAAATGCTGCAGCCCGGAGACGCGGTGGCGCGCGCCGCGCCCGCTAAGCGCTTCGCGGCGGCGCTCAAGCTGTACAAGCTGCGTGACGCGGTGGAGTGCGCCAAGCAGCTGCGGCAGGTGCGGCCCGGCATGCCGCCGTCGAAGTGCTCTGCCGCTGTGCCACTTTCTCTGCCTCTCATTAATTTAACATGCATGGAACCCCCCCCCCCCGCATTCAGGAGCCACCACACCAACACCAATCCGCCATGCCTTGAACACCACCGTATTGTGTATGGACGCGCATCATTTGTTCCATTTGTTCCATTGTCGCACTGTTCCATCGCCGCAGGTCGAGACGTGGCGCACGCTGGCGCTGGCGGCGCTGGACGTGCTAGACATAGACACCGCCGTCAACGCCTACCGCGAGATCGGCGACGCCAGCATGGTGCTATCGCTGGAGCGCGTGCGCCAGCACGAGGACCGCAACCTGCTGTCCGCGCACATCATGGTGCTGCTGGAGAAGGACTACACTCAGGCGCAGGTGGGGCGGAGAGAGCCGGGCGGGAAGAGCAGACAGGAGGCGGGAGCGGGCGTAAACAGGTGGCGAAGCTTAGTTAAGCTGAGCCCAGTTCAGTGCAGCTGCCACGGAGCTGGCCCAAGAGGCAACCAAGTTTGTACTGCATATGGTCGATAGTCACGCCCATTCTAACTCAACCTTGCGGGTTCTTACAATACGTGTCCACCCCAAATCTCAACCCTGCTTGTTTCGCGACCTGGCGCATCCCCCCAGGAGCTGTTCCTGCGCTCCTCGGTTCCTCGCGCCGCGCTGGAGATGCGCATGGACCTGAAGCACTGGACGGACGCGCTCAAGCTGGCGGAGCAGCTGGACCCGGACGCCATCGCCACCATCTGCAAGGAGCACGGCGCCATGCTGGAGATGACGGGTGCGTGGCTGCGCGCCGGGTGGGTGGGTGGGTGGGTGGGGGGGTGCTTAAGGAGAGGGTGGGTGGGTGGGTGGGAAGATACCAGCGCATTCTAAGGGGGGGGGGCAGGGCGAGTGGGTTGGCGTAAGGAGCTGCATGGCTGTGTGTTGTTGGCCAAAGTGCACGGATGGCTGTTTGTGAAAGTATCTGTATGCCGTAGTGCGAAGCGCTTGGTTTCGCCAATGCTCCATGCTCAACTCCCAACCCTGTCTGCATTTTCTCTCGTAACTCACCATACCTGGAAACCCACCCACCCACCCCACCCCCTGCTCTCACCCTCGATCTTTTGCGTTGGGTATGGTTTATTGGGCTGGTAACGAATCCAATCCCGCCTTTCATGCGTCCCCGCCCCTTGCCGCAGGCGAGTACAGCAACGCCAAGTCGCATTACCAGCAGGCGCTGGACGCGCTGGCGGTGAGCGTGGGCCCGCCGCAGCCCGACGTGGAGACGGCCTGCAAGGCCGGCATCGCGCGCACAACGCTGCAGCTGGGCGACCTGCGCCAGGGCCGCCAGCTGGCCATGCAGCTCAACTCGCAGGCGCTGTTCAAGGAGTGCGCACTCATCCTTGAGGGGCTGCAGCAGCTCACGGTGAGCGGAAAGGAAGGGGGGCTGTTCGTGCGGGCAGGCCTGGAGGCGGCCAGAGGTACCGGTAGTCGTGGTTGGGGCCGACGGGTTGCAGCGCGGAGGGCAGAATGCGTGCGTGCGGGCGGGCGTGTGCATGCGTGTCAGCCTTGCGCAGGCCATCTGCTGACGTGGCTGCTCTGTCAACAACTTGCGTGGCTTGCAGGAGGCGGCCGAGATGTACGAGCGGGCCGGCCAGTACGAGCGCGCCGCCAGCATCTACATCCAGGTGTGGGGCCGAGGCAGGACTTCTGTCGGGCGACCCCGTCCGATGCTACCCCGCCGCTTAGCCAGCAACCGCAGTCTTACCCCAAAGCGCTCCTTTTCTCCTTACTCTCTTCTTCCCCCAACAGACCAAGAACTTCGCCGCCGCCGCGCCGCTCATGGCGCGCATCAGCTCTTCCAAGCTGCAGCTGCAGTTCGCCAAGGCCAAGGAGGCGGAGGGCCGCTGGCAGGAGGCCGCCGCCGCCTACGAGGCCGCCGGCGACATGGACGCGGTGGTGCGGCTCTGCCTGGAGCGCCTGGGCCAGCCGCAGCGCGCCTACGCCATCGTGCGCAAGACGCAGAGCGTGGAGGCGGCCAACCAGCTCAGCCGCTTCTGCCTGCAAAGCCAGGACTTTGGCGGCGCGGTGGAGTTCCTGCTCATGGCGGGCCAGATGGACCAGGCCTTCGATATCGCCATGGGGCACAACGAGATGGACACCTTTGCGCGCATCGTGGCGGCCTCCGCCAAGCCGGTGGACTACCAGCGCATCGCGCAGTACTACGAGTCGCGCGGCGAGTACGACAAGGCGGCGGACATGTGGAGCAAGTGCGACCAGGCGCCGCGCGCGGTGCAGCTGTACCTCAAGGTGCGGCTTTCCCCGGGGCCGGGGGGGCGGGGGGGGGGGTTGCTATGCATGTTTAATTAATGACGAGGTAGACGTAGAAAAACGGGGGGGCGAGGAAGGGGGTCGTGGGTGCGGGTGTCGCGGCTGGGGACTGCGGGAGTGTGGTGATAGCCGCTGTGGTGAAGGGTGGGCGCGCGGATTTCGGGCGCAATTCCAGCAATGTCCTGTGGGCGCCTTGCCGGCTGCCTCCACAGCCGTATGACTCCCGCAGCACGCGCTCATGCCCGTCCCCGCCCCATGCTCCCCGCGGCCGCCTTGTTGCGCCTCACAGGTGGGCACGAACCAGGCGCTGGAGAAGGCGGTGCAGGTGGTGGAGCAGACGCGCAGCCACCAGCTGGGCGTGCTGGTGCTGGACTACGTGAACGAGGAGAAGGACGGCACCACGCGCGACGAGTTCCGCTTCAAGCTCAATATCGCCATGGGGCAGTTCGCGGAGGCGGCTCGCGACGCGCTGGAGATGGCGCGCTTCGAGCAGGAGGAGGGCAACTACAGGTGCGGGGGCGGGGATGTAGACCGGGGGACAGTGCATTCAAGGAACCAAAGCGACCTGGGGGCCGGCGTTGACCTGGGCTTGACTGGGTGGGAGGCTGAGCAGTTTGGGCTTCAGCGGGTGCGGGGTGAGGATAGGCAGCAGTCCACATGTGCGTGTGTGCAGAAGTCAACACAGCAAGGCACAGCTAGTAGGGTCTTGTGTGGCCTGAATGTGTTTATGTGTATTTATGTTTGGCCGCGTTGCGACGCAGGGTTGCGCACGACAAGCTGTTTGGCACGGTGAAGCAGCTGGAGGCCCTGAACACCAAGCCGCCCAGCGAGCTGCTGCGCGCGCTCATGCTGCTGCACAGCTACACGCTGGTCAAGTCGCTCATCGCCATCAACGACCACACCACTGCGGCGCGCATGCTCGTGCGCGTGGTGAGTGGCGTAGCGCTGAGCTCTCGCTGCTTTCTCTTGCTGTCGCTCTCCGCAACAATCACCGCATGCAGTCACTTTCCACATGCAAACCGCAGCTTCTTACGTGCATGCACTTTCTTGGTGCCGTACCTCCTCGCCCCCAACGCAGGCGCGCAACATTTCCAAGTTCCCCAAGCATATCGTGCCCATCCTCACGTCCACCGTCATCGAGTGCCACCGCGCCAACCTCAAGAAGACCGCCTTCGAGTACGCGTCCATGCTCATGCGCCCCGAGTACAGGTGCGCGGGCGCGCGGGGCCTCTCACGCCTGCCTGTACCGCTGTCGCTTGCGCCAGCAATCCGCAAAGCCCAAATTTTCCGCTGCATTGCAGAGCACACTGCTTGCCGCCCACACTGCAACGAGTCCTGCGTGCGTCTTTCCGCGTCCGCCTGACTTGGTTTGGCTGATTGGTTGACTGCTCGTGCTTCATGCTTTCCGCCCACAGGGACCAGGTGGCTGTCAAGTACAAGAAGAAGATCGAGCTCATGGTGCGCAAGCCGGAGAAGGACCCGGAGGAGATCGAGGAGCCGCTGGCGGACTGCCCCTTCTGCAACATGCCCGGCCCGGAGACCGAGCTGCAGTGCATCAGCTGCCAGAACATCCTGCCCTTCGACCTCGCAACCGGTGAGCGCCGACCGTGAGCGCTGGCCCACCACTTGCGCCGCTGATGCAGTCAGTAGACCCGCTGTGTTGTATGGATACTGTGTATGGTTACATCGAGGTGTACCTTTTAAACGTGCACCCGCCGCCCGTGCCCTGACACCCCCCCCCTGCCCTCCCCTCCTCTCCTCTCCCGCCCCGCCGCCCGCACAGGCAAGCGCATGGTGCTGTCGGACTGGGCGGAGTGCCCCGGCTGCAAGTTCCCCGCCTCCGCCTCGCAGTTCATCCGCATCATCGGCGCCGAGGGCCGCTGCCCCATGTGCAACGACCCCGTGGACCTGGCGCACGTGCGCAAGGTGCCCGACCCGCTCGCCAAGATCAAGCAGCAGCAGGCGCAGCAGGCCAACGCCTCGGGCGGCGGCGCCTCGTAGAGGGGGAAGGGTTGCAAACAGGCGTGGTGCGGTTCGGTGCGGTGCGGCGCAGGCGTTGAAGTGCGAGGTTGGGGGTGGTGCGTATGGGCGAATGAAGGGATACGGTGGATATCTGGTTCGGGGTTGTTTGGTGGGTCGCGAACGGAAGAGCCAGGGGCTGCACAAAGCAAGGGTGAGTGTGGACGCTCACAGGTATGAAGGGGATGCCGCGCCATTGGGCACAAACGCCTGCGACGACGTGCGGGTGGATGGAACTTGCGGGCAGGCGGTGCAATGGTCGATGGCCGTGAAGCGTGCGGCCTTTGGTGGAGGCATACAGATGGACGCGTGCAGGCCTGCAGCTGTGCAACGACGACGTGCTGCACAGCGAAAGGCCTGATTGGTGCATGGCACAGCTAGCTCGTGGTGAGTGGCGCCCGTGATGGTGGCACACCGATGGTGCCAATACAGGCGCGCAAGCATTGTTTGATGGGGGGTGTTCTATATGTGTGTGTGCGTGCGGCATGACTGCGGCGCTGCGAGAGGCGCCGTCTGGCCGGAAGTGCGAGGTCAGAACAGCTCACACAGGTGCAACGGGAGCGAGGTGCTTCAAAGCGGGGCCTGTACATACTTATCTTGCTGTAAGATTTGCCCTCTCGTCTTTATGCACAGCACTAGACATTTGAACGTTGTACGGGAGCGGCCGGCAAGCGCACGCTCACGTTCCCAGCCTTGATTGAGATGTACACCGCTGCCTCGCCAACAAAGAGGTCCCGGGTCATACCAAATCCAGGTCAAGAGATCAGTGAAGGTCGTAGAGCACTAGAGCCGAACACTGAGCAATGTATGTGTACGGTAGGTTTTGAGGCGCTCAGGCCAAGTGCAGCTCATGTTCCCAGACGCTCTGGAAGGTGCACGTGGCCGGGCGAGCGGGGAGCGATAGAAGCCAAGCCGTGCCACCCAGCACGGCTGCACGGCACTCGGAGCCAAAGCTGCCTAGTTCGGTAGAACCCTCAGTACAATTTACACTACGCTAACATCCTACCTTATATACTGTGTGGACACCATGACATATTGACTCAAACCATAGCGCAAGGTGGCAACAGCTCTGCCCGAAATGTCCACCACAAAGGCAAGACGAGACCCACAACGCATTTTTGTTTTGCAATGTAGCTAAATTTAAGTGTTTCTGTGCCGCATTTGTACAGGAGCAGCACGCAACGGGCGCAAGCGTGCGCTCTTCGCTGACCGCGCCCGCAGACGCGAGGAAGCTCCTGTCGCTCTTGCGGGCAGCAAAGACTCAGCAAGTACGTGCTGCTAGCAAGCGCGCGGCGCAGACGGTCGTCACCGATGGCTTGGCAGTTCCGTGCGCGAGGATGCTGAAATTGTTGACTGCCCTTTACGATGGCGCGTTTGCTGGACGAAACATACGTGTTGCATAAAGGCTGTTAATTACATGATTTGTAATGTACAGGACCTGACTGCCCAGCCGGCACGCGGCCGAGGGCTATGGCTCAACACCAACACCTGGCAGGCGGTGGTGAAGCAGCTGGAGCTGCAAGTGAGATGAACAGCTTGGCCCACGCTCCCTAACCACCTGCAACTACTGGCTCGGGCAGGAATTCCCAGCCTGTGTCAAATTGCGTTTCCAAGGACAACGAAGGGCTTGCAAAGCTCACCCTTGCAAACCCCCTCACGTGTCACCCTGCGCACTCACAGCTGGCCGAGGTTGAGGCGCTGCAACGGCAGATCCATGAACGCGACCAGGTGGGTCGGCCCTGACGCCGGTTACCGTGCGCCCTATGTGCCCGCCTGGCTCACGGCGTCTCTGCCGCTACATGACTGCAGCTCATCGCGTACGCCACGTAACACCGTTTATTCGTACCACTGACGAACACGCCCACCGAACGCAATGCTTAACACAACGCAGCTGCTGGCGGAGCTCCGCGGCGAGGCTGCGGCAGACCGGCAGGCGCAGCAGCGCACCACTGCGGCGCTGCAGGCCCAGATCGGCGAGCTGCTGGGGCAGGTGGCGAACCTGCAGGCGCAGCTAGCCGCCAAGACGGAGGCGTGGGAGCAGCACAAGCGGGACCTCGAGGCGCAGGTGCGGGCTGAGGCGGCAGCAGGGGAGGGTTGTGGGTGGAGATGCGCATTGCGCAGCGGACAAATAGGACGGCCTGGGTAGAGGAGAGATATGCCAACGCATAGAAGGCCTGGCCAATACCGTACGGGCCTGTGTGAATGCACGCTTGCCTGCTGACTCCAGCCCTTTCCCTTCCTGGGCGTCCGCAGGCGGACAACCTGCTGGCGCTGCTGCACGACCGGCAGGGGCTGCTGGCGGACAATGACGGGCTGCAGGACGCGCTGGCAGCGGCGCAGGCAGCTGCTGCGGCGGCGGAGCGGCGGGCAGCGGATGCGGAGGCGCGTGCCACCGAGCTGCAGCGCATGCACGAGTACATGATGGTAGGTGGTAAAGAGCTGTGGCTAGCGGCGGGCGGGCGGCGGGTAGGGGTTAATTCATTTCAATTTTCAATCCGACCATTGAAACCCAGAACCACAGAGCGTGGAGAGTGGGGGGGCACTCTACGTGGGGCAGCGGAAGGCGGCAGCTTGGGTTGACAATGCTAGATTGGGCAGGTGACAGGGGCATATATATCACACTGCCTCTGCCCACCTGCGCCGACGTGGTGCAATGGCACGGGGGCCCTGCAGGGCAAGGCGGAGTCGGGTCTGACGGAGCGCGACTCCCAGGCCATGCGCATCCGCGACCTGACCACCACGCTGGCGGAGGCGCGGCACCAGGCCGACACCTACCGCCTGCAGCTGCAGTCGCGCAGCCAGCCGGCAGAGGAGCTCACGCGCGACCTCAAGCGCCTGCAGGTGGGGCGGCCCGAGCGTGGCTCTGAAGCCAGGCTTCACTCCTACCACGGCTTATATTTTGCAAGGGTAGAACTCCTTGCAAACCTGCCGGCCCGCAAGCAAAAATGCTTATGGTGCATGTTAAGGTAAGGTATCCGGTCGTGGCCTTGCACCGAACGCCCCGGCCGGCCACGCGCCCGCAGGCCGATAACCGGCGGCTGGTAGCGCTGCTGGCGACGGTGCCCGAGTACCGGGTGATGGCGGGCGAGGTGGCGGGCGAGCACGGCTGCCACTACATTCCACTGGAGGAGTGCCTCATGGCGCGGCACCTGGTGGAGGACCTGCACCCGCAGCTGCTGGACAGGTGGGTGTGAACACAACGAAACCGATGTGTGTGGGTGAGGGGAGGGCGCGGGTAGGGTATTCCAGACACCAAAGCGACCATTGCAACCCAAAAACCCAGAACCTAGGCCCATAGAGCGCGGGGGGCATCCATAGGATGGTGTGCGTGTGTGTGCGTGGGGGGGTAGCCATCCATAGGATGGTGTTTATCAAATGGTTGTGATGGGGGGGGGGTAGTTCATTCAGAAACCAAAGCGAAACGACCAAGAGAACCCGAACCAGCCGACCCAGCCCGGAGCGAGGAGGTGGTGTGGCCTTAACCTTTGGTCGCCCAAGCAAACCGACCGAGGGAACCCGAACCGGGGGTTGCCGGTAGTGCTGCTGCTGCAAAACGCTCAGGCCAGGCAGAGGCACGCAGCCTGCAAGGCGTGTAAACCTTGCCTGTACCTTGCTCGCTCGCTCGCCCTGTTCACTAGGCTGAGACGGTTTAATCCTCCTACCATGGTTCCTCAACACCCACCAGGCCGGTGCGGGAGGTGGCGGGCGGCCTGGCGGGCCCCGGCCGGCTGCGCGACCCCGACGGCCCCGACCCCGCGCTGACGGTGGTGCTGGACGAGCAGTACCACTGGGTGCCGCGCAAGGCGCTGGAGACGGGCGCGGCGCTGATGCGGCGGATGATGCCCGCGCTGCCCATGAGCCAGCTGCTGACGTTGGTGGCGGAGCTCAACAAGGTGCGGCGGCGCGGAGGAACGGGGAGGAAATGCAAGCGAAAAGGAAGGGCTGAGAAGAAAGGAAAGAGACGGGAAGGGAAGGGGAATGAGTGGGTGGGCTGGCGGGCTGGGGGCAGCGCGTCAGCAGCATCTACAGAATGAGAATAACTCTCGCACGTTGTCCCACCCTTGTCCTTCCACCCCTCTCAACCATCCCCATGCACAGGTGTGGCGCGACCGCGAGAAGGCCCGGCTGGCGGAGGTGGCGGCGGCCCACGCGGCCGAGATCAAGCGCCTCACCGCCACCTTCAAGCAGCGCGCGCCGTACGAGGCAGTGGTGGCGGGCGAAAAGCTGAACGACCTCAAGCGCCGGCTCAAGGCGCAGGCGGCCCAGTCGGCGGCGCTGGCGGCGGCGGCCAGGGGCGATCAGAAGCGCGGCGAGGAGGACTGCAAGGTGCGGCGTGGCTGACAGGGCTTGGGCCTGGGCGCGCTGCGGCGCAAACGTCATGCGGTGTCGTAAATGTTTGCAGCGCACAGCCAGCCTCTGCAGGACCTTGTCTCCTTTCCCAACGCCAGCTTGCTTACGTCAACACCGTTCGTCCTACTTCCCTTGTGACGCCCGTACGTGAACCCCCACCCCCCTCCGCCAGCAGGCCATGCTGCACGCCGGCCTGAGCACCATCACCGACCTCAGCCGCCAGGTGGCGCGCCTGTCCACCCGCAACAAGAAGCTGTCCGTCAAGGCCGCCAAGAAGCGGGCGGAGGCGGAGGCGCGCGGCCAGCCCGTGTGCAGGTGGGAGTGGGGGGTCGTTGTGCAGGTGCACTGTGAGGCAGCGGCGGGGCGCCAAGCCGGCAACCCGCCACTGCGCTGTCTGCATCCCGGCAAGCCAAACTTAACAGTCAGCCCCTTGCAGCAACCGCTTTCCAACTTTTGCTTGTCCTTGAGCCGCACCTCTGATCCGCTCTTCTTCACCCTTCCTGCCCAGTCCGATCCCACGCCCTCGCGCTCTCCAATCGGGAATCGGGCATTCGAAGTAACTAACCCCCCATGGTTTCTGGAACGAACTACCCCCCCCCCCCCATCTGCCTCCGCAGCTCCTGCCTGGACCGGCTGCTGCTGCCCGCATCCAACGAGGCCGCGCACTACCTGGGCCGCGCCCTGGGCGTGGAGACCCAGGCACCAGCGCCCCCCGGCGGTCCTGCCGCCGTTGCTGCGGCCTACCCCAGTGACTCGGCCGCCGCCACTGCCGGCACGCCCCCGGGCGCTGGCGGCGGCGCCGTCGACGCCTCGCTCCCCTTCCAGCAGTACCAGCTCATCGCCTCCTCGGCGGACGGCGAGGGACCCTACCACGAGCCGCGGCTCTACACGGAGCCGCTGGATGCCGGCGCCGCCTTTCGCAGCCAGGCCTCGGCGGCAGGAGGCGGAGGTAGAGGCGGAGGCGGGGAGCACCCCGCCTGGATGGCGCCCGCCCCCGCCACCGTACGGGTGAACCTGGTGCAGCCCCCTGCGTCGCCGCCGCCTCCACCACTGTCGACCATGTCGGTGTGGCGGCAGCGTGAGGCGGCCGCGGCCGCCGCCGCGGCCGCGGGCACGCCCACACGGCACTCGATGTTGTCGGCGGCAGCGGCGGCGGCGCCAGAGGGCCGCTCGCACGCGTCCACGGCGGCGGCAACTGGCGCCGCGGTGGCGGGCTCGGCGCCCTCTACAACGCTGCTGGTGGAGCCCACGGCCGATGGGGTGTCCATTACAGCGCTCAACGCGTCGGCGGGCGCTGGGGCGGGTCCGGGCTTGGGCCTGGGCCTGGGCCTGGGAGGCAGCGAGGCCGGGGGTCCCGAGCAGAGCGCTTTCAGCCTTTCGGAGTGGCGCAGCGGACCTGTAAATGCCGGCGCAGAGCCAGTGACGGTGCAGCTGCAGATGGGCGGGGGCCCGGGGGCCAGCCCCGGCCGCCAGCTGCTGCTGGCGGCTGGAGGCGCTGTGCCTGGGCAGGCGCTGCAGGGCGGTGCAGGTGGCGGTAGCAGCGTGGCGGCGCAGCAGCGTGGCACGCCAGTGCGCGTGTCGGTGCGCTTCCCACGCCACGACATGCCGGGGTCCAGCCTGACCTCGACCAGGGCCATGCCATGAGCGCCAACTGAGCTTGCGCTTTCCGCACACCCCTGAGAGAGAATAGAGCGCTTACTGTAATCAAGTGCGTGGCCACGCAGAAATGCATACCATTTGGCCAACTGCACTGCAAGGATTTGCCGCTTGCGTAAACAGTTATCTCTCACACTAACATCATGTTGTGGCAATGACACTCCACAGTTTGTGTGCAAGCTAGGTGCGTGTAAATGTGTAATAGTATGGCGTGGACACTAGCTTGGCTTGGGCGGAAGCAGAGGGTAAAAGGCCGACTTGTGCGGATATCTTCGAACGGCCCCGACACGGCAGATTACAGGGCTGTCTCCTTGAAAACGTGCTTGGAAGTGAGGCTATTAAAGACGCACATGTGTGCAAGCATGCGCACTGTGAAGCCTAGGCTAGCGCCTGGCAACCTCCAGTGGCCTTCCGACTCGCTCCCGGACGAAGCGGCACGAACCCGCACCCAGTTCGGCAACCCCGACCGACTGTGTTGGTTGATCGACATGTGGCATGCACCGCCTGGGCCGACGGCTGCCCCAGTGTGCAGATTCTGCCAGTGAGCGTTTCTAGTCGCGAGCTGGTGAACTGGACATGTGGACGGGCTCGCATGTCATTTAGAATCACCCGAACTGCCGACGAGCAGGCAGGGAGTTCTAGCAGCGTAGGAGTCACATGCATATGTTCATCACTCACCTAGCTTAGAGCCTTGGGGCCGGAAATTATGGCGCCCGCGATGGCGCCCGCGATTTCGGAAAATGCCCTGCGAAAGGGTGAAAAAAGCGCCCGCGCCCCACTACTGCAGACTCAATATACTCAGCGCTTAAACACTTACAACCGAGATCGTTTCGGATAAGCAGTAACCACCTCGTCAAGTGCATTCCTCTTGCTTGCTTTTTTCGAGATCGCTCTGGCCATTAGGCCTAAGCTCGGCTTTTCGGACCGCGCGCAACTGTTAAAGGTGCGAGTGGGCTCTGGCGCGGCGGGGCCCCGCGTGTCGGGACCGTGGCGGGTGGACCTGGGCGGGAGCGTGAGCCGACGGAGTCGCCAGGCCAGAGACGCGCTGCCGGCGACGTCCTATAGCGGGGCATAGCGGGGCGTTGTGCACGGCCACGGGACTGTATACGGGGTCCACCGGCTGGGCCTGGGCGCGGCATCTCGCCGAACCTCTTCGCGTCGAGAAGCGCCGAATCTATGCACAGGGATCAAAACGGGACATGGTGTGCCGCCGCTCTAGTCTGTTAAGTCGGTTTCGTCGGTCTTGCTAGCTGGCAAGTCTCGATTGGTCCTCAACCGAAGTCTCGGCCTCCCGCCCAGCGCGCCACAGCGTCGCGTCTTGGCGCGGCGGAAAGGCGCTCATGCACTGAACGATATGGTCGCGTGTTGCCTACAACGAGCGAACGGCGCGGACGATTTGACTGAGTTCCGGAACCTGTCGCCTTGCACAGGTCGATCGGCGCCACCTTCGCCCTTACGCACTTTCGCAAAGCTCTTCAATTTTACGTCGACGTTGCAGCTTGTCCTCGCGACAGAACAATGAGCGCTCATGCCATCGCTTGTGCTCCGCTGGCCGCGCCCAGCGGTCGTTGCAACCACGAGAAGGTTGTGTGCGGGGCCGACTACCGCCCCCTGAACACCGGCTATAAAACCGAGTACCCCGCGGAGTGGGCCGAGCACCGCATCTGCGCGACCACCGGTAAGGCGCCGCCGCGTGAAGCCGGGTCTGGAAGGCACCTGCGCACGTTTCCCAAATCCCAACCCTCGGTTTCTCAATGTGCCCTGTCGGTTCCCCTACTTGCCTAGCTCTGCCGGGCGCCCTTTCGACTCCCCGCTTGCAGCTTCTCACCTCTGTTCCCTTCCCCCCGTCCCCCTCACCTCAGCCGTTGCCACTCTCGTCTGATCCTGCTCCCTGTCCGCCCTCACCCGCTCTCTCTGCCCCCTTCTCCCCCCTCCTCCTTCAAATGGCACCCCCCGCCTTCCTCAAACAGGCCACAACGCGCTGTACGCCCGCAAGCACTTCAAGGCCGGCGAGGTGATCATGGCCTTCAGCTACCGCTCCATGGGCGACTACCCCACCTACCTCACCGTGCAGGTGAGGAGCCGCCAGGGCACCCAGCGAGATCGCATCCCCCGGAGCGCTACTAGCAGCGTGCGCTGTTATGCGTGCTTGTTTGCACCACTGTTTGCGTGTGGGCGGGGTGGGGGCATGCACGTGGCGTCGGATCCAACATCCCCGCGCTCCAGGGCAGTGTGACCCTGCCACATGTGCCCAGGCCGCCGCTCCACGCTCCACATTCCTCTCACGCGTCGCCCGCCTCTGGCTGACGCACACGAGTGCCCAGCTGCCGCTTGCACCCGCTGTGCTCGCGCGCTGCGTGTCACCCCCCTCCCACACATACACACACGCGCGCGCACACACACAGACACACACACACACACACACACACAGGTGGGCGAGGACAAGCACATCGAGCTGTCTCCCGCCTGGCTGGAGCACGTGAACCACAGCTGCGAGCCCAACGTCATGTTCAACACCACCACCTTCAACTTCGAGGCGCTCCACGACATCGCGGCCGGCGACGAGCTGTGCTTCTTCTACCCCTCCACCGAGTGGGCCATGGACAGCCCCTTCCAGTGCAAGTGAGTGGCGGCGGCGGCGGCTGGTGGTGGTGGGTGGTGGTGGTGGGAGGGGGATCTGGGGATGGGGGGCAGGCGCGAAGGCTTGCTGGGGCTGGCGTTGCGATCAGTGTGAGGGGAGAGGACTGGGAGGGCTGGAAGCGCGCGTTTTAAACCTTCCTGCTGGAAAGAAACTTGGCTGGGCAGGGGCAGCTGCCGCCCCCCCCCCTGTGCGCGCACGCCTGCAGCCTTACGCCCCCTCACCCCTGCACCTAACCGGCACGCACCTAGGCCACGCGCTCATGCGACCGACCGCTCCCTTCCCCTTCGCCCGCCTCCCTTCCCCGCCCAGGTGCGGCAAGCCCAGCTGCCTGGGCTACATCGCCGGCGCCTCGCAGCTGACCCGCGAGCAGCTCGCCACCCGCCGCCTCACCGACTTCATCGCCAACAAGTGAGCCTGCCGGGTCTGAGCCCAAGCCTGAGCCTGTAGTAGTGGTGATTGATGGGCAGCAGCTTCTTGCTGTGCTGTGCTGTGCTGCGCCGCGCTGTGTTGTTTAGCGCACTTGCACCGGGGTGGCCTGGTAGAGCTGCGGCGCCGAGGGCCACATGGCTGAGGCCAAGGCCCAGCTGCAACGGCAAGGGCCAAGCATACAAGCTCGTGCATGCATGGGCGGCGTGCTGGGTTGGGCGAGATGCGTATTGTAGCCGTGCCGGCGGCAGGCCACGTGACGGGCTAGGAGAACCGGCAGCGCCCTTCCCGCGCCGCCTGCCCCCTCCCTGCCGTGGTGCCTCGCTGACTCCCCTACCCGCCCGCCCCACCACCCGCCCGCCCGCCCGCCCCCCCACCAGGCTGGACGAGCGGGACGCCGGCGCCAGCTCCAGCTCGCCCTGCGACAGCAGCCAGTAGCGCCGTGCGGTGCAGCGGCCCTGTGCGCAGGGGGCGGCCTGTGCTACAGCCGCCGCCGCGCAGCAGCAGCAGCACCAGCACCCGGCTACTGCTGTACGGCACGCACAAGCCCGCGCACTTGTGGCGCCCCCGAGCGCGCGCCATGCCGCCTCGGGGTGTGTTGAAAATGCATCGTGGCGGAGTGGAATACGGGAAAGGCATGCCGACGCAAAAGCGTGTCGACACGAAGGCGTGCGTGCATGACGCGACGCCACTACATACGTTGATAAGATGGTATGTTATCACTCGGCATCCCTGCGCATTGCACGCGGGCGCACGGCAGAGCGCGCTGATCTAGAAAAGGCCGCGCGGCTGCATGGTTGATGGAGTTGGGTCTTGCTTGTGCACAGGGCATTGGTGACAAGTGTTGATTTATAGCATACCTGATTAAGCGGGGGACGAGCGGCATCGGGCTTGCGTGTGTGCTTCCGCGGCCCTGTCGCGACGCGCCGCAACATTGAAACTGTGAGCCTTACGGTGTTGAAGCCGTTGGCATGGCGGCGGCCACGGCGCCGTGAGGCGACCAGACCGGGGCGCTGGGTGCGTGCCTGAGCCCCCAAGGGCACGCGCCTTGGCACCTCCATTTGGAAGCTGATCGGTCCGTGGCTCGCCGGTTTAGGTCTTGGCGAGTCAGAGAAAGCAGTGTGGTGTGCGTGAGAGTGGCGGTAACCGTGCCGGGCGCGACAACAGCTGTTACATAGCGCGTGTGAAGGGGAGCATAAGCAATAAATTACGGGTTGGATACAAGAAGCACCATGTTGATATAGTGGACGGGACCCCGACGTGCGTTGCATGCTGCCTGGGGGCCTCTGGTACGCCAAGCTCGGCCTGGCCTTGCGAGGCGGGGCCTGTGTGGCCTGTGCTGTGTGTCGCATACCGCGCACAGAGTGATGGCGTAGTGCTGGTTGGTCCGGAGTTGATGGCCACAATGGTGCATTCTCTTTCATACTTTGACCTCCTCTTCTTTCCCGCGGATGGTGGTGTGTGGGACACATGCAGGCGGGCTGGGTCGGGGACACCTGCCCCCGCTCACGCGCGCGGCTGGACCCCTGGTCCCCGTGCATGCGTCTACCCTGGGCCCTCCCAAAAACCTCCTCTTGCGGACAATTTGATTGATTACGGTTAGAGTGTGCGCAATAGCGTCGACGGAGTGCCGTGATCCTCCGCTTGCAGGGAAAGACAGTGCGTGCGTGTGCAGTGCGGGCGACGCAGCGAAGCGGAGCGTGCAACTCTTGCGACAGTTGGAGTCGGACCCGGATTTCCGTGCGGGATAAATGGCGGGCGTGTGATTAGTGCAGCCTTGGAGAGAGGGGCGTGCGGTGGCGGTTGGGATAGAAGCTCCCGGATGTTCCATCTTAGCTCGCTCGGTGCTTTGGTGGCTCTTTGCTGACAGCAGCCCGTCAAAGGTATCGACAGGCCATGCGGTTTTTATTTCTGTCTTGGCTGCGCCATTCTCACAAAGCACACCAGGCTGTCTTGATGCGCGCGGCGGTGTATGGGGTGTTACGACAGACACTATGCCATACTCTGGATAGTACGGTGTTGGCAGGGGCGGCATGGAATGACCCCGGGATGGTGATAGTGATATCCCGGACCCTCTGGCCCTGGCCCAGTGTCTTTTTGTTGTTTTTGACGATGCGCGGAACGGCAAATTTGGGAGCCAATGGCGCAGCATTACTTCCGGGCGCGCAAATGATATTCCTATTGCGCATCATAGTATGTTGAATAGCTTCGTCGTTTATGAAGTGCCTGTTGCGCGGTAGGAGGTTGTTGTCCGTCACTCGTCAGGCCTGGTGTCGACCAGAACCTGAGCGGGCCTGAGCTGGCGCAAGGGGTGTGTGTGTGTGTGTGTGTGTGTGTGTGTGTACGTGGTGCATGTTGATGATTCATGATGTAGAAGGGAAGGTGCGGGCATGTGAAGAAGTGAGCCTACCGAACGGTGCCCACGATTGCGGACAAAGCGGATGCCACGGTGGGTGCGGGACGTGGCTGTTGGCCGCCGAACCCGGCGCCAAATGGAACAGACAGGGCGGTGGAGGGGTGACATTGCCATGTAACAGGACGAGCAGAAGCAGCTACGCACTTGCCGGGGTCCAAGCCTGACTCCGAGAATCCGCCTCCAAAGTGAACTGAGAAGTGCTGCCCTGGTATGCTCCCCTGGGGTTTTAGGTCCTTCACTGGACCAGCGCTGCGGTGCTCTTTGGAAGCCGGCAGTGCCGTAACTTGGGGAGCCCTCAGGGGGGGTAGGAACGCCTAATTTCTACCCGTATGCCTTAATATTGTAGAGCTATACGAGAGCATCACGCAGGTGCTTGTAATTTTCTCAGGGGGTGTCTGGTGAAAAGGAGTTTGGGACCGCCAAACGGCCAAAGTCGGGGGTTAGGTAGGTAGGGGCCACCGGGTATCTTCAGCTCTCCGGATTTCTTCTGGAGCAGGTCTAGAGCCTCAATACGCATGGCAAGGAGTCCAGCAGCAATTCACGCGTTGTAATCATGCTTCCAAGTGCATATGAAAGCAAGTTCCAGTATGTGGCCACGTCCTGGTGTCGGATTGTTGACATCCCGCTTGACATCCCACTTGACATCACCAGGGATCAGTTGACACCGAACTCCCCTGCAGGGCTATTATCTTGTTTTGGGGGTAAAGCTTGGGAAGAGCTTTCATGTCCCGTCCCGTGGATTTTAAAGCTGAGCCAAGCTATAAAATTTTTCTTTTAGCTCAGTAATAGCCTGCTCCCCTGGTCCCCCAAAATCTAAAGCTGCTTAATTATTTGTTGCTACCCGAAGCATAGACCTGCGAAAGAGCGCTGCTGGCAGAGGCAGGTGCCGTCGTGCGATGCGGAGGCATAGATGCGGGAGCGCGAAGATGATCCACGCCGCTTGGTTTGGGTCTTTTACGTGCTTTGGTTCATAACTACTAACGCTTTATCTTATACAATGTCGTTGTCAGATTAATAGCTGAAGCAGTGAAGCTGGTCACCTTGGCACTCTCATCCTGTCCTGGATGGATGCACGGTCCTGACACGGTCCCCCCGGCCCAAAACTTGTGGCCCCGGCACCAGGCGGATTCCAGGAGGGTAAAGCCTGAGATTTTGTATACGCATGGATGCATGTTAGGTGATGTGCACAATAAAGTTCAGGCTTTACGCTCTTGGAATCCGCCTGGTGCCGGGGCCACAAGTTTTGGGCCGGGGGGACCGTGTCAGGACCGTGGGATGGATGGAATTCCCGAACGTCGCAAGTCGGAGACAAGGCCCCAATAAATGTTTGGGAAAGTCCGATTTGTCACGACAATCCATTTGATATCACTTTGGAGTTAAACGGAGGGGTTTAGGGCCCTCAGCGACACGGGTTTTGTCGGTAGGGGGTAGGTAGGTAGGTCCCCGGGGGGGGGTCGGGGGGATTTCTTAGCATGGGGTCCAGCACTTTCTCCCCCCCCCCTGGAGCCCTCCCCCCTGGCCGACAACAGCCAATACCCAGCCTGCTCGAGACCTTGAGTGCTAGGAGTGCATCCAAGTATGGCGACGCCAACGTTGCTGCCTTGCTGGGCCATTGGCCTGGCCAATGGCTGTCAAGCGGCAAGGCGGTTGCGGGGCCAGGCTCCATCACACGCAGGCCTCCATGGGCAGATTCAACTCCTGTCCAAGGGACCTGCCGGTCATCGTCCGTTGCGCTGAAACTGCGTGCAGCGCCCTTTGATCCGCTCCTGCCTGCGCGGCGTTAGTTATACGTTGCTGCCATTATGCATGCTACACGCCCACCTCCTCTGCCATCGCGCCTGCTGTCGCCATCATTTGTAACCTACTAACCTTTATCGCTACTATGACAGCAGCCTACCACGCCCCCCGGCCCATCACACCTCGCACCTGCTCGCACCCGAGCCTCAAGCCGCAGTCAGGCATCACTCTTGCGTCTCCTTGGCGCAACAGTTCTTCGTTGCATGCCGTCACATGCCGGCCATCCTCTCATTCGCCCGCCCCCCCCCCACGGCCCTAAATGCATGAAACCCCACGGCCCTTCAGCCACAATCAGTGCCTCTCCCGCCACAGCATGACCGCCGGTATGTCCATACACAGCTCTGGCGGCACCTCATGCAGCCGCACCACACGCGCGAATTGCAGCCCCCACCGCTGGCCCGGCGGTGGCGGAGGCGGAGGCACCGCTGCCGCTGGCTGCCCGCCTGCGCTACCGCCGTGTCCCGCTGGCGTATGCCCGTTCCTGCAAAGGGAGATGCGTGGCTCAGTAAGGACGATGGCGTGCTTATGATGGGCTTACTAACAGCAAGGCGCACACCAGATACACCTGAGCGACACATTAGTACAGCACTGCCCACGAGCACTGCCCTCGTGAACGGGTATGCCACGGTCTTGGTAAACCCTCCTGTGGGTTCTGGATGACCTACCATCTCCCACCTCCCCCACCTTGCACGCCCCACCCACATCAGGCGCGCCCAACGCCCCATAGCCCGTGCCCCGAGACCACGCCTTGAGACTCTACTCTCCACAGCGTGGGCAAGGAACCACCCAGGCCTGCAGTTCAAGCCCAACCCCAACGCACCCCACCCCAAGCCACCCGCCCCACCCACCAGGCCCGTAGCTCCGCCACCGCTAGCGGCAGGCGGCTGTGCTCCAGCAGCTGCGGCGGCTCGCCTGCCACCGCCTCGTCCAGGCAGGCGAAGCCGTGCAGCCCGCCCTCCTCGAAGGCCACCTTGGCCTGCGTGCAGTGGGGGGCGGGGCGGGGCGGGAGGGGCGGAGGGCCGGAGGGGGCGGGAGCGGTGGAGGGGCGGAGAAGCGGAGGAGTGGTAGTGGTGCGGGGCCGAGGGGGAATGGTGGTGCGCACGTGGGGAAGGAGAGAAACACAGCGGTCATGGTCACAGCAACCGGCGTGACTGGTAAGCAGCGAGGGTGGCGAGCCCGCCTGGCTGCATTCAGCAGTCTGCGCCCGCAGTGGGGGCGGGCTGGCACCAAACTATACCGTACGGCGCCACGATCCCCGGGGGGTCTCCCTCCCTCCCTCCCTCCCTCCCTGCGCACACACACACACACACACCCTGACGCACGCACCTGCGAGTACACGGGCCCCACGTCATACACCGCATCACTGCGGTGCAGCGCCCGCACCTGTGTACCGGTTTGCGCACACACAAGCACGCACTTCATATGTTTCTGAGCCAAACAATTGTGATTTTGGCCGTTTTCGCGCGTGTGACATGCGCAGAACACGATACCGTACAAATATGAGGTGGTGCGGGGTGATGGTCATCACGCTGCACGTGCGCGGCAAATCCCAGGCGCGCGGCTGCCGTGCCATTCCAGGTCATGCTAGCCCGGTGACGCCCGTCCGCATACCTGACCGTTCCCACAACCAACGTACCTGCCGCCAGTACCCGCCCCACCCACCCACCCACCCGCGCACCTGCCCCCGCGGCGTCACCTCCACCACCATGTACTGCGTTAGCGCGGACTCAGGTTCGGCGGACTGCTGCTGCTGCTGCTGCTGCTGCGCGCCGCCGCCGCCGCCACCCAACCCCACGCCGCTGCTGCCGCTGAGGCCCAAGCCGGCCGGGCCCTTGGCGGGGGCCTGTGCTCTTGCACGGACACCGATTTACACAGGAGGCAGCCCCACGTTAATAAAACACAAGGTTATATCAGCAGTTACAAAGAAACCCAGCACCGTTGGGCGTCCCGAAGGCTGCTGCATCCGCAGTCCCGCACCCGCCCGCCCAGCAGCGCCCCCACGCACCTGCACCACGGACAGCGACTGCCGCGGCGCGGCCGAGGCCGCCACCGCGAACGCGCCCAGCCCCGCCGACCGCCGCAGCGCCGCCTGCTGCTCAGCCACGCTGTCCGCCAGGTTGGCGGTCTCGTGCTCCGCGCTGCGGTGTGGGCGCATTTTGGTGGAGTCAAGCGGCGGGTGTCAGAGGCTCGTGAATTTTTGGTTTGGTGCGCCCACTGCCAGGGCATGCGGAGGCAGGTGCCATCGCTGCTACAGGCCTTGTGCAGTGTATCATAGCCGTACACTCACAGCGTCATCTCGGTTTCCGGTGCGGTCTGCGCCGCCTCTGCCTGCGGCCCTGTCGCTGTGCCTGCTGGCCCCGCTGCTGCCGCTGCAGCTGTCGCTGCGCCGCCTGATGGCGATGGCGGTGCCGCCGCTTTGGCGTGACGCACGCCGGCCGTTGCGTCTGCGAGTGAAGCCGCACCCGTGCCCACGCACGGAGTTGACGCGATGAATGCTAGCGACGTGCCCGATCTACAGGATCTGACGCCCGCCCGCATCCCTGACCATTCCCTTAACCATCGTACCCGATCCAGGTAAAGCCCACAGTCATTACCGTGCGTCTAATGTGCCGTGCGCACCTGCTATGAGCGGCTGGTGTGTCGCGGGGATGTTGCGCAGGTCGTTTATGCAAAAGTAGTCGTACTGAATCTTGGGGCCGTGCTTGCGCGGGATAGTGCGGGGATTTAGGTTCCTGGGTAGTCGCAAGGTTAGGTAGGGCGAGTGTTTTTGTGTCAAGATTGCGAATTACATGAAGGGGATAGGACGTGCACCATCGATATGCGGGATAACAACGAAGCAAGTGCGTGCGTGCACAGGTGCATGCACACGCGGCATCAACAAACACCTGCGCAGCCCTCGCCACCTGCGTCACCCTCTCCAGCCCCTCCTGCCCCTAAAGCCCCTAAAGCCCAGAACCACGCACCATGCCTTGACCACAGCGATGGCCACAGGCAGCTGATTGCCCTTCAGCACAGCCAGGTTCTCCTTGAGAATGCAATCCGTGGAGTTTGCAAACCCGAGCAACCCCCCGTGCCCATCAACGGCATCGATTTGCCGATAAACTGCGCCGAGCTCATATTCAATATCATGGAAGAGACTCTTTGCACGTCGGCTGTTTGGCACGACCCCGACGAGTTTATAAATCGTTTTCGCATGCGGCGGTGGCTCGAGCCCAGCTGCGATTCCAACCTGCTGCTCCTTCAAAAGCTTCGAGACATCTTCTCGCCAGAAAGTCTTCGGAGGCATCGGCGGTCTCAGTTGTAAACGAGATTAAATAGCAACTACATTGACTGGGTCGTTCCAATTCAACACAGTTTTGCCCGCTAGACATTTGGACTGTATATGCATTTAGTTACATGTAGTTAGCGCGTATGAAGTGCGCGGCGAGGGATCACAGACCACACCCCGATCAACCCGACCTGCCGAACACGTCCACCCCTCGATCACACCCCGAAGCCCAGACCAGGCGGCCCACGCCCCCACGATACCACAGGCCTCTAGATATATGGGGCCAAGCTGGGTGTGCGTGGTATGATGGGAATCCGCCGGAGGGCGTAGCTCACAGGGACAAACGTGGTGAGAGTACGTCAAGGGGGCAAATCGGCAAGGTTCCCAAGTCACACTCTATTCCATGAATCCCACCACCGCAAAACACACGCAGACAAAACCTACCGTACAGCACTCCGTCAAGCTGACCTTAATGGTCATACTACTCACGCTAGCGGGTCGGCTGGCAATGCGCCTGATCCTTCGACCCCCAAGCCGCTCCTCTATGGCAACTGGTCCGCTGGCTCACAGAATGGTCGCTGCGCTCTTCCCTCTCAATGCTCTCCACTCAGCTTCTCACCCACTCGTCCTTACTCTGATCTATAAGCCCGAAAATCTGCCAGCCGCACCACTCCTGCTAGCCGTTTAGACACGCACGCAGCACAGACCTGCTCGCCAGCACCTAACATTCCGCATCTGCGGCGAGGCACGCCCTAGAAACTAGTCTACCCGTCACGCCACAAACCCAGATCATTTCTCATTACGCTCTCTTTTACGCATGCGCTATACGGCCTCCGCAGCCACTGGCACAGCCACTGCCGCTGCCGCCGCCAGCGCCGCCGCGCCGGCGCTGGCCTCCGCCCCTGGGTGATACCGGCACACGCAGTCGTACAGGCGGCCCCCCAGCAGCGCCGCCACCTCGGGATGCTTGATCATGCCCAGCTTGAGCGAGTCGCACCTCATCTGGCAGTTCAGGTTGGTCTCGATGGCGCGGCCCATCCCCTCCAACACAATCAAGTCACAATCGGCCGTTGCCGCAACCGCCTCCTCCGACAGCTGCGGGGGTGAGGTTCGGTTAGGGGCAATGAGTTGGGTCATGTTTTGGATGGGGCTTGGCGTAATTTCGCCGATAGCCTTGCGTCGTAGTCTCCGTTCCTGCTGTCCGTACGCTCTTTATCCCCTGTCTTACCTGTGACAGGTCAATGACCGGCATGTCGCTACCGGAGCTAACAACACGAAGCCGCCCGGTCCCCACGGCCCAGCCCAGCGGGCCCGCGGGCTCCGCCGCCGCCGCGGCCACCAGCATCGGCGCCAGCTCCGCGGCCGTAATGTCGTTGATCGTGGCACCACGATTTGCCATGAGGAGCACCTGAAAAGCACAAAATCATAAGCAGACGTAAAGCTCTGCCTTTGCGCCGACGCCCGTTGGGTTGCGACACCCAGCTCCGCAGTGGAACACTGGAGTCGTTCCGATCTCGTGACACCCTATGGCACTGCGGTACTCAGCACCAGTCGCGACAATCGCCACAACACGTGCGAGCGCAAGCCCGCAGTGGTGACGCCCCAACCGGTCGGGGGCGCATCTGGCCCTGGCCAGCCCAGAAAGCGATCCTCACCTCCGCGCCCATCTTGACCAGCAGTCGCGCCAGTGGCATCATGCCCAGCACAACGTCGGGTCCAGCGTTGTCAACAAAGAGGGCCGCCTTGCGCCACAGCAGCGGCCCGTGGGCCAGCGGCGTGAAGGCGGGGGCAGGTGCGGCCGAGGAGGCGGGATGTGAAACAGAGGAGCTGGCGCCTGCCCGCCGCTCCGCCGCCGCCACCAGGGCCAGGACCTGGTCGTAGTCATCCACCGCCCACGGCCCTGCGGTGCGCGTGGTGTACAGAAATGGACAGCGGCATCGAGTCCTGCTCAAGCCGGCAGTGTTGCGGCGGAGTGTGTGTGGCGCAGGTAGGCCGGGCGGCATGTAGGAGCGGTCCGGTGGGCAGCAGCGCCGCCTCGCCCACCACCTGAGCTCCGCTTTGCCCGCTGCGTCGCCCACTGCGCCAGAACTCACGCGGCAGCAGCTTGTCCCGGGTGGCGGCGAAGCTGATGCCGCCGGCCGCGTGAAGCTCCGCGCTGGCGGCGGCGCCCAGGTCAAAGATGTTGCCAGCGAACACGCCCCGCAGCGCCAGACCGAACCTGGTCACACACAGGGGGCGTAAGTTAAGTTAGTGGCACGTAAGTTGGCACTGTTGACACGCCCTTACATCGATGACAGGTGCAGCAGCCTGTGCACACGCGCAGGTAAGGCGTGGGAAGCGCGCGGCGTGCTGCCATCAACATTGGAGGCACCGGGGCTGGGGATCTTTTGAAGCCAGCGGGTTCTGAGGTGCACATCATCCATGGCTGCCATCGCCCCGGTCAACAATCCTTCCTTGCTGCCCTGCCCGCCTGCCCGCGCCACAGCCAGACCGTCAGCCTTGCTGCCACCGGGCCACCACGCCGCCACACACTCACTGCTCCGCCAGGCCGCCATGGCTGTCCAGCTCGGCGCACACGCCCGGCAGCAGCGCCAGCGCGCGGGCGCTCTCGGCGGCCTTGACCTCCGCGAATATGTCTGTGAAGCCGGCGGCGTGGAGCACGTCCTCCCTGCAGCACACAAGCCCGTGCATTTATGCGGGTTCCATATAGCACCGGCATCGCGCATGGCTGTCACTTGGTTGCGACATGAGCAAGCGCCGGATGCTCGCGGCTTGCGGGTCATACTCTGCACTTGCGCATGGCTGAGCGGGAGCACACCGATGGCTGGGCCTCGCCCCAAAACGCACACACAAGTACATGTGGCGCTGGGCGCCTCCCGGGTCCAGTTTGCAACACAATATGCACGTGCGCTCACCGCAGCTTGCACAAGTTGAAGCAGTTGAGTGGCTGGCTCGCTGGGTATCCGGGTGCGGGCTGGGTGGGGTTAGCCAGCAGCGCGTCCAACGCCGCATGGAAGTCCGCCGCGAAGCGCTCTGCCGCGGCCTGCGCATTATCATCGTGATGCCCCCAGTTATACACTTATACAGTTATATCACAGCAGCCCATAGCATGTCAGGCGCAGCGTCGGGTGTAGCATTGTCAGGAAAGGGTCTTCGTTCAGCAGGGTGGGCCTGGTGCAGTAACGCTGCACGCAGGTCCGGGCGCACACACCCGACGAAGCGCAACGCGCACTGCTCCTAACGCTTCCACTGTCTTCCCACTCTGTCCAGGGCCCACCTGCCGTTTATCATCCGGCACGGTAGTGTCCGTCAGCGCGTGGGACCTAATTGGGGAATGGGGGGGATTCAGGTTTGGGGCAGGCGGGTGGGTCGGTGTGGCCCAACTATGTGGCCTGACTACCGGTATGGCCGAATGCACTTACCTTGGATATTCGGGATGGGAAAGCTGATAGAGGCAGGTGGGACGCTAACAGCAGCACACCAGCACACGCAAGAGGGGACTTGCCACACACCTGAAGGTCGGGATGGAGTTCCGGAAGACCTCGATCCACTCGCGGTACGTGGGCAGCCCATCTCCGGCCGGCGCTCTGCAGAAACAAGCTTTGAGCGCATGAGCTTGGAGATTTCCATCGGAGCCCATCCGTCCAGGCAAACAGGCGCGGGACAGAAAACGCAAGACCGGCAAGGGAGGGGGTAGGATGGACTCATGGACCGCGCAAGCACGGTTTTGCGGCTGCTTGCTTGCATCAAACCACCGATTATGCAACAAGCGCAATCACACCTTGTGGCATAGTCAAATGTGTTGCACGCGTATCCGGGCAAGAGGGCGGCAAGGGAGGCCGGCATTGTCAGTGGATGCGCGGTCGGCAGAGGCGCCCACACTTATTCTCGTTGCTTGTCCGCCTAATATCTCAAGTGAGCTAAATTGTTTGCAATGCGCGAGCGCTGCAGCCCAGCGCCTGTCGCGGCGTTTCGTGGGGACTACATGGGGCCGGAGCGCAATTGCTGTGCGCTGGGTTTCTTGTGTGCGGTGCCGCGCTCAGGTACTGCAGAAATCATGTGGTAAAACATAGGTATCACTGTGTCGAGAGGCCTCATACAACAACACGAGGCAGGCCGCAAAGTAGAAGCTTGAGACGTTTTTGAGTCGCTCCTACGCCGGCTCCTGCAAGAAGACGCAGACGGTTTGACGGTGCTCGACATAGGGTGATATTTACCGTAAGCTTATAAGCGACTGGCCTTAAGCTCTCCTTCGGACGTTCGCTGATTTGCCTTCTCTCTTATCGTCTAGCGGCCTCGCCCTTGTGCGCACGTCCAAGGTAAGGTTCTGTCACACGCGTATGCAGTATCTACAATGGTTGCATTACCCACGCGGCGACGATACGATATCTGCAAAAGCTCGGTTCGCGCGAAGTTTGCGGGGCTCTCCTGGGATTCTGCGAGCATAATTTAGCTATTAGAGCTTCTAACGGACGCAGGCTTGCTATTGGCTGGCTTATAAACCCCGGAGCGCAGAAGCCTGCGACCGCAAATTGCACACAAAAGCTCTGCCTAGCTCGCCTGGCGCACCCGATAGTTAATTTACATAGCATACCGTGCCACATATACTTTTGTGTTTCGTGAACTGCAATTTTCTGCGAGCGAGCTTGAGTGCAAGTGCACCCTTGCATAAGTTTCGGCACCTTTTTTCCTCGGTGCCTTATTCTTTTGTCTACGACCACGTATGCAGGCAGCATGGCTCTGGACCTATCCAGCCTGCGGGCGCAGCTGCCGGGCCTCGCAAACCGACCAAATTTCCCAAGCGACCTCGCAGTTTTGCTGCTGGACCCTGACTTCAAGGCGCGACAGGAGGTGGAGGCTCAGCTGAAGGAGAATAACTATGCAGTGACGCCTTGCAGCTGCAGCTTTGAGGCCGCAGCCCACTTGCAGGATGCGGAGAAGCACTTCGACTTGCTGCTGGCGGACGTGCGCTGCATGCAGCAGCAGTCCGCGGAGCACAAGGCAGTCGTCCAGGCAGCCAAGTCGATTCCGCTGGTGCTGATGTCCGAGAGCGGCGCGCCCAACGAAGTCATGCTGGGAATCAAGCTGGGTGCGGTTGACTTCCTGGAGAAGCCGCTGTCGCCGCTGAAGCTCAAGAATATCTGGCAGCATCTTGGTGAGTCGGGTCGCGGCTGGCGCGGCTCGTAGGATTGACGCTAGCGCAGGCCGGGAGCGGACCTGTGGCAGTTGGGCGAGGCGCGAGCGGCCGCAGAAACATTTGCGGCGAGCGCCCTTACGCTGCGGCTGGCCTACAACCACATAGAGGACCTGAATTCATATGCATTGTGGGCGTGGGCGAATGTTTCTCGTAGCGGTCGGCGAAATGGTTACCGCGACATTTGCCGGTCGGTCAACCAGTGCCAGCCGCGGTCACACAATGCAACTCACGCGTCCGTTCACATGTCTTGCGTCCGCAGTGCGCCGCATGCTCTCGGCGACCGCGAAGGCGGAGAAGAAAGCGGCCGCGCACACAGCCCAGCGGGATGCCGGCAACACCGCCAACAACAACGCAGCGGGCTCAGCCACTGCGTCGCCGGAGGACTCCGGCTCGCAGGGCCACGCCGCGCATTCGGCAGGCTTCTGCGGCGGCGAGTCGGGCAGCCACGCCAGCACCAGCGACCAGGCGCAGGTGAAGGCGGCGCTGATGGACTGCGACGCCGACATGGAGACGTCCAGCATGGACTGCATGGAGGCGCTCACCGCAGGCATGGCCCGCGCCAGCGCCGCCGACTCCGTTATGCACGCCGACATCCCCGGCGCCGCCGGCCCCAGCACCAGCGGCGGCAACCCCCACGGCGGCCACAAGCCCGGCAGCCGCCCGCACGCGCTCAAGTATAAAGCCAGCCGCCTGTCCATGCCCGGCAACGCCAACCTGCCCGGCGGTGGCGCCGCCGCCGCCGGCGGCACAGGCGGCGCCGGCGCCGGAGCGGGCACCAGCGGCGGCAGCGGCGGTGTCGCCGCCACCACCGCCTCCGTCGGCGCCGTGGGCGGCGGCTCTGCCGGCAGCAGCGGCGCGCCCAAGCCGGCCATGGGCTACCCGGCCGGCCAGATGCCGGCGCTGCCCAGCAACATCCCGGGCATCGCCTGGGGCCTGCCCACCAACCCGCTGCAGTTCTCGCCCAAGGCGCCCGCCGGCATGGGCGGCATGATGGCCTCCATGCCCATGGGCTGGCCCATGGGTCCTATGGGCCCCATGCCGCCGCCTGCCGCCTTCTTCAGCATGGTGATGGGCGGCGCCGCCAGCCCCTCGCCCTCCGTCTCCTCCATGGGCGGCTGCCCCAGCGGCCCGCTGCCCAGCGCTGCCGCGCTAGCCGCCGCCAACGGCAGCGTCGGCGCCGCCAGCTCCGCGCCGCCGCTGCAGCACCCGCACCACGGCATGCACGGCAGCGCCTCCTGCATGACGCTGCCCAGCATGGCCGCCGGTGGCGGCGGCGGCAGCGGCGCCGTCGCGGCGGCGCATGCAGCCGCCGGCGGCGCGCTGTGCATGAAGCGCGCGGACTCGGCTCCGCTGCCGGCCCTCAGCGGCGGCTGCCTCAGCCTGGGCAGCGGCGCCACGACCATGACCGGGATGGGCCACATGGGCCACATGGGCGGCGGCAGCGGCATGCCCAGCGGCCCGGCCTCCATGGACGTGCTGGGCGGCATGGCGATGAGCATGGGCATGGGCGCCGCCGCCGCCGGCCTGATGCCGCCGCCGGCGGCGCGGCCTCCGACGGTGCCGTCGGGCGGCGGAGCTGCTGCCAGCGGCAGCAGCGGGGGCCCGGGCCTGAGCAAGGCGGAGCTGTTCGCGGGCATGGGCGTGGGCGGCGGCGAGGGCGAGCGCAGCGGCTCGCTGCCGCTGCCGCCCATCGGGCTGTCGCTGAAGAAGAGCCCCAGCCTGGTTGACATTATCTCGCAGGTGGGTGGGTGGAGGTGTATGTGGGCGGCGCCTCAAGCGCGTTAGTGGGCATCGGACTGGGGTTGGGCTGCTGGGGATGCCGCATGGGCCTTCATGGGTTGGGGCCTATTCGACGTCGGTGCCGTCGGCAACGGGCAGCGCACCATCGTGGTGTGTAAGCCTGCCTCTCCTCCGATGCGCCACCTGCCCCACGCAGACGCTCAAGCACAGCGGCGACGCGCTGCCGGCATACTAGCCGGATGGCCAACGGACGGCAGCAATGCATGGAATGAGGCGGCTGGCTGGGGCGCTGGCCAGTCTGCAGCAGCCACACGACAGGGAGGCACGGGGGATGACAGCGGCGATGAATAAACACAGCAGCCGGGCGGCGGCGGGTGCCGCAAGCCACGTGGCTGCGGCCTGCGCGGCGCGGCGTCTCAGGCTGCTGCTTCACCGCGAGCAACGGCAGATCGGAAGGAGTGAGCGACGACATGTTTGGCAGGGCGGGCGTTTGTGCGTTGGTTACCGTGTTGGTTGAGGGTTCTCTCTTTGCTAGGTTGACAGTGAGGCTGCATGGCTGCATGACTGAGGCACGGTTTGAACCCAGGCAAGCCGTGCAGGCTTCCTGGCTGTGTGTGTGAGGGTGTGGTGCGTGCACACATTTTGTGGCCATGTGTTTTGGCTGATTGCATTCAGCCATCTCTCATGAGCGTCAACGGTCGCCCGATGCTTTCCTTGGTTTCAGCGCGGCCAGGGTTTTTGGCGCTCAAGACGCCCCTGTGCCTTCTTCAGGTGGCGGGGGGGGGGGGGGGGCATTCACGTCTAGGGCCGGGCGGTTTCTTTGCCTGATTGCTTCTTTATGGGCGGGCGTGGCTTTAATTCTGGTGGAGGGCCAAACACCTCAAGTGCATTTTGTGTGGCCTGAATTTCGGGCCCCAGCGCTGGGGAATGCCGGTCCCGGAGGCGCCACGCCGCTGCGTTTTGAGTCCGCTTATTACGAACCCCTGTGTGCACGCGTGACGCAGCAGCGCGGAATCCAGAAAAAGAAGTCTTAGTAACGATATGGTGTGGTGGTATGTGTTTGTTTTGGCTGCTGCTTGGAAATGGCCAAAAGGAAGGCGGGCTGGAGCTGGCACGCAGATGTGCATGAAGCGGGTGCCTTCGAAGCATTCGTTCCTAACGAAAGACCGAATATATCACCGTTTGGTGATGGCGGTTGCTGAGGGGTAAAAAAAGGACTTGCACGGCACTGCGAATCCGGGTGAGGCGCGGGTACACTGTATTGACATTTGCAGCTTGGACATGATGTAGTGCACTTGGCCTTATAAGAAGGGGCGGAAGCACTTTGCTGCAAATGGTTGCGGCGTGGATGCGCAGGCTCCTGAGGGGTTGCGAGTTGGTAGGAATGCACGAGTGTGTGGCAAATGGCTGGTGGCCAGGACCGCGTATGCTATATGGATGCACTGAATGCCTATGACGGAGAGGAGAAGAGTTCCAGCGGCGAAGAAAGCGCCTGAACGCATCGAGTGTGAGGCGGCACATGTTTATTGTGGCTGCTTACCCGCAGCCGGAGCACATGCGTATGTGGCTGCTCCGTGCGGGGTGTGAGCGCTGCGCCTGCTTGGTTTAGGGGATTCTGACATTGCCCCGGCCGGGCGGGTGGCGGTTTAGCCTGCTCGCACAAGATTTGCACCACTATGTGTGTGCGGTGCGATGGGAGGTATCAAGAGAGGACCACAGAGCGAGGGGGTTAACCAGACAAAACGTCCGGCAGTCCTCAAGTCGTGGCGCTGTGAGGAGAGGGTGCTGGAGCTGCATTCTTTTGCCGATGGTTGGTGAGCTGGAACACGGTTGCAGTTACAAGAGACATCGCGTTGGTTGCGGAATCAATCACTTCATGGGGCGAGGGGACCGCCGGTTGCTTGGGGTGGACGACGGAGGAGTTGCGGTGCATGGGCGCACCGTTTAGTGTCCCTCGTCAGCCATTTGTGCGGTTGCCCTGAGTTTGTATTGGCGAGTATAACATCAAGGTTCTGCACAACTGAAAGAGGCGAGCCGGGTCCTGCCGCACTACAAGGGAGGCAGGGCAGAGTTCTGTGTGAGTTACTGTATACGGTATGCCCTTGGCAACATCGGGGCGAGGGTCTTTAGGTGGAGAGAGGCAAGGCGCGATGGCCGTGTGTTTTGCAGCTGGCACCAGCGCGGCGCACCGCTCGCGTGCCTCGTGCTGAGCACGTGAGTGGGACCCCGCCGCAGCCCGCAGCGCGTGACTTGAGGCATGTCGCTGTACAGAGCGCAAGCCAGCATATAATGGGGATTTTATATTTGTGTTGACTCGGACCGCCGGGTATCAGGCGGCTGGGGGGATGTCCACAATGCTGTGTGTGCGGAGAGCATGGTAGAGGGTATGGGATACTTGAAGAGGGAGAGCGGGGAGTACCAATGGAGAAGTAGCTTGGCAAAGGGGGAAGAGAGACACCCAACAAGGCCAAACGCGGCAAGGCAGCGCAGGGCAGTTATTGCATGGTGCGAGGGTATTTTTGTGTCGAGTAGACGGGAGACGGCGGGGCAGCATGGCCGGTCATGGCGCATGCCACGCGCTGTGCACAATCATACCTAAATTCTTAAAGGCTCAAGGCTTTTACCGGGACGCACACTGCGTGGTGCTGCGAACTGCCATGGGTGGTGACGGACCCTGGAGACTTGCGCTTGTCGGTATGCGCTTTCCATTTCTCGATAGAAGGCGGCTGCTTCGCCAACGCTGCACGTGCGTCGAATATCGTATGCGTCAAAGTGATTGTTGTGAATGACACGTGTCCACGTCTGGATGCTGTCGGTTGTGCGGAGTACGGTCCCAAAACAATAAAGCAGTGGGCGGACCGAGGCAACAGAGGCAACCCATAAATGGCAGGCGCACACGTGTGGCCTGCGTGTGTGTTTGTGGCTGTGCGCGGGTGCGGCCCTGGTGCGCACTGCGTGCGTGGGTCTGCAGCGGCACGAATTATTCCTCATGACGAGAGTGGATGGCGAACCCGGGTGCCCAGCAAGTGAATAAATCGCAATCCCGCAGTCTTGCAGCATGGGGCCTGATTGGGTTGAGCACGTCTGGCCCCGGGCGCCAGGGATTGATACTCCGATGTGTGGTAATGCAAAGAAACAGATGTGCGCATCGGGGCAGTGCGATGCCTGCGTTGTGGTGACGAGTCCGGAAACCCGCTGCGTAAGACGGCGGCGGTCCGGCCGAGCCCCTCACGGGCCTCACGGCTGTCGGCGGCTGGTGGAACACATGCAGCCTTGTGAATAGTGTGTCTCAAGACGCGTAATAGAGGTCCCGGCGTGGTGAAACATTTGAAGCAGAATGTATCGCGTGCAGTGCCAGTGAGCAGTTGAAGTGGTGCAGCGGTAGCGAGGTAGTTGCGTGAGTCGCGAGTAAGGAAGGGCAAATTGAGCGGACACGCCAGTCCAGCGGGAAGTTGCTGGCTAGGTCTGTTGGCCCCCTAGTGGCCAGCATTTTTGCGAGCGGGCTGGGGAGGCCCAAACGCTGAAAGGCATATGATTGGGTTGGATTCAGACAGGCTGTTGCTGCGATGCCGTATGTACCGCAGCTGGCCTGTCATTTTTGGTGGGTGAATGGGCCTGCAATGGACGTATGCACGCACTGCATGGCACAGGCTAGGCGTGCAGGCGGTTTACACATTTTGACTTGTGGGTGACACTCATGGGTGCTTGCGGGCTTTCGCCGCCCCGCGTGCGAAGTACGCCACCCCTAAAAATTGATGCGACATGGTGCTTCAGTTGGCTACTACTGCCACGCACGCAGGCGGTGGGCAGCAGCTGAACGGTGGCACGCAGCCAGTGGTTACGCACGGCGCCGTGCACATAAATACCAGCACGTTTGCGCACGGTCTCGCCCGGTTTTGCGGCTATCCTAATTAAATGCATGTCGCGTGGGCAGGCGGCAGGCGTACGCTACGGTAGACTGGTGCCATGGCAGGGCAGCGGCACGGTATAACGATAACGACATGTGGTTTTGTACCCCTTTGTTGTTTGGTGGTTGCCATTTTGGTGCGTATCGTGGTTACAGTTGGTTATCCATTCCGTCATTGCTGGGTGTCGCAAATGTGGGGTTCACGGACTGGCTGGGACCGCGCCTCTGCCATGCCTCTCTTGGGAACTGCCCTTGGGAACTGCCTCTTGGGAACTGCGGCCAAAATAAGCGCCGCCCGAAAGCACGCGACGCAAGGGTTGTCGCACACACATCAATCAAATCATGGCATTGCAGCAACATGAATGAGAACAACAAAGGCACTGTAATGAACCTGCTGTGCTTTCCGTGCTCCGTCCGTGCCATGACAAGCAATGCAGCAGGGTGGCGGCAATGACGAAGCGCGTACCATCCAAACCTCGCCCTGCTCCATCCGCGTGCGCACCATCCAACCTCGCGCCCTGCTCAACAGGTGCTCCCGCAGTCCCGCTCAGCCAGCATTGCTTTCCCTGCTCTCACACGCATCATTTACAAGCGCGCTCAGCAGGCAAACCGCGCATAAACTCCAGACAAGCAGGCCTCCGAGGTCCCATCGGCCCTGCAGCACGCGCGCCGTGATGCTGGTAGCCTGGTGAGCTCGGTGCCAGCGACCCTCGCCGCCGCGCAAGCAAGCCTCGAAGAAAGCAGTCCGTTCCGCTGCCACAACCACCACCATTCCACCACCACCACCACCGCCTTCACTACCAACCAGCCACACTGCCCCACTCGCCTCTGTCCGTGTCTCCGTGAGATGTCCATCTCAGCCCGTCAAACAGACGAACAAACGGAAATGATCCGCTCAGCAACTGAGACCATTCCCTTTCCCTCGTGAGTCTTTATGTAATCCCCGCATCTTATTTGGGCTTTAGAAAGCCGGGCAGCGGCAGTATCTTGATTAGGCCCCCCAGCAGGTCGCCCGGGCTGCGCGCCACGCTGTCCGCCAGCTCCTTGGCCAGCGCCGTGGCGGCGTCGTGCACCTGGGGGGGAGGGTTGGTTGGTTGCTTGTCGGTTGGTTGGTTGGTGGGTTAGTTCTTTTGGTGGATGGACGAGGGGTAACGGAGCGCAAGGGACAAGTCCAACGCAGGGAAGGGCGTGTCATGCGGAGTGTGGGTAGTACCGCATTTGTGTCTGCATGCGATGGACAGGGGACGCGGGGACTATAGTGGGTGGGTGGGTGGGTGGGTGCGGCCTATACTCGCCTTATGCAACTACTGCACGGCTCTGCCGTCCGCACCACAGCAGTCGCGTCCGGCACAATCGGTCAGCAACAGGTACCGTACGCTAGATTCCTTACAGCCGTGCTGCAGCTAGGCAGACCCCAGCTGCAGCTTCTGCCCCTGCTCCTACTCCTGCTCCTAGTTCTGCCTCTGCGCCTGCCCACCTTCTCGTGCCGCTCGTCCAGCACCCTCTGCAGCGTGGCGCGGGCCGCACTGCGCAGTCGGGGGTCTGCAATGACCGCCTCCAGCTCCCGGGCGGGGTCCGGCGCCTGAGGGTATTTCACAAGGCGCGTGGAGCGGCGGAATGGAATGGGTAGAGCGGCGTGGTAGGGCGGTGAAAGGTCAGGGTCTGCTGGGGAAGTAGGAGTGGCGGCGGCCACGGGGCCAGCAGGGGCAACAGGGTGGCAGGGGTGGCGGTGGCGCCAAGCGCGGATGGAATGCTTTAGGCACTGCGGCCAACGGATGTGACAGAGGAGGGGAGCTTATCGGCTGCACACAAGCTTGCACGCATGCACACGGTTAACGGACATGCGCTAAATTGCGAACGCGAAATGCGAAACCGACTGGAAGTTGACGTCGTTTCTACGTGCAGACCGCATGATGCCAGGCGTCGACGCCACCAGTGTATGGAGCCGCAATCGCACATTGACACGGACCGAACCACGCACCACACGCACCATCGACCAGGCGTTCACGCGTACAACACCACACACCTCGTACAACACCACACACCTCGTACAACACCACACACCTCGTACAGCCGCGTCAATTGCTCCCATGTCAGCGGCATCGCCGGCCGGCCGCTGCCACCGCTGCCGCCTGCTCGTGTGCCGCCTGTACCTGGCTGCTCGCTTCCTCCTCCCTCGCCACCCGCCTCTCCCCCTCCACCGTCGCCACCACCACCGCTGCCCGCACCACCGGCAGCAGCGCCAGCCCCATGCCCCCCATCGCCACCCACACCAGCGGCCGCCTCGCCATGCTCGCCCGCAGCCAGCGCCGCCTCAAAGTCCGCCACGCCGCGCCGCGCCGCGCGCTGGCGGCCGCCGCCCTCCCACTCATCCACCATGAGCCGCTGGCGCAGGTGGTGCAGGGATTCCAGGTAGCCTGGTGATAAAGGGAAATGCAGGCGGAATAGCTTAGTTCTGGTCAACGAAAAACGACCCGCGCACACACGTGCTGATGGATGCTGACTTGCTGAGTGTGAAGGAGGGGTCAGGCAGCGCAGCAGGCAGGGCAGATAGAGGCCACGGCAGCAGTGGTAGGCATCACAGCGTGCACACACACGTGCGGGTTAGAAGAGGGAAAGTACCCCGCTGCCCCCGGTTCTAACCCCGGTGCCTTCGCAAAGCGCACGCGCGCGCGACCCCATGTCCGCCACACCTCTAGCTAGCCCCCAGCCAGCCGCTCACCCAGTCCCCTCCCACTGCCCCCCAGCTATGCTGTGACCAACCAACACGGAGCACAGCCCACTCACCCGACTGCACCAGCCGCGTGATGCGAGGGTGGAGCTTACTGATGCCCTCGGCCATCGCCTCTGTGGCGCCTGCGCCGTCGCCGGCGGCCGCCGCCGCCGCAGCCTTGGCCGCCGCGCCCCGCTCGTCTGCTTGCTCGTCTCGCCCATGCGGCTGCGGCTGCTGCTGCTGCTGCTGCTGCTGCTGCTGTTTTGGCTGCTGCTGTTGCTGCGTGTTGTGATGCTGAAGCGCCGACAGCGCCTGTCGCAGTGCCAGCACCTCCGACTCGAGCGCCGCCAGGCGGTCAGATGACACGTCCGCCCGCGCCGCCTCCGGCCGCTCGCACGCACGCCCGCTGCTGGGCGCAGCGTCTTCTGCGTCCGCGCTAGCGCTGCCACTGTCATTACTGTTGCTGCTCTTGCTACTGCTGCTGCCGTGTCTGCTACTGCCTGCGGCGCTGTCAGCGTGGCTGCTGCCGGCGCGGGTGCGCAGCAGACCGCCGCCGTGCCGACATGCCAGGCCCAGCGCCCCGGAGGCAAGGCCCCTACGTGTGGGCCGAGCCCAAAAATGTGGGTTGGTTACAGTTAACAGGGGCCCTCATCCGCGCGCTTGTTTATAAGGACTGCAAGAAGGCGAAATGGACTGGAGTTAACCCACCGCAAGTCGCTCCTGGAGAGGGCAGCGAGCGCCATTTTGCTTTCGCCGCCCCAGCTGCCACCGCCTTGGTGCACAGAATCAAACCGCGCCCTGGCGATACCCACGTAGCTGCTAGCTGCTGGTGCCACTGACACCACTGGCACCACCGCCTCGAATGAAGCCCCCAGCTGGCTCAGGCGCAGCCCGAGGCCGAGCCCAGCCGCGACCGCGAGCGCAAAAAGAAAAGTCCTCGCGAGCGACGGGGGCCGCGGCGGTGGCTGCGGCTGCTGTGCTTCAAGCGACTCTGCTTCTGCTTCTGCTTCTGCTTGTAGCGGCGTGGCTTCTTGCGGCATTGCCACGTGCAACCGCAAGACGAGGCGAGGTGCTGACGGGTCGGAGCAGGAGCCCGGGCGCGACAGGTGGCGCTTGGTGACCCGAGGACACGCACCGCCAAAACCGCCGCCGCGTCATCAGGGCCCCCCGCTGCTCCCCGCCGCTCGGCCGCACAGCCCCAGCGTTAGCTTCCCTCCCCGACCTCTCCGTCCTCCTCGATCCGCAGCCCAGTGCGCTACCCATACATGGTCAGGAGGCCTTGCCAGCCAGCTGCGGCTGCGAGCGCAAGCACCCGGCTGCGAACGGGTGGTGGGGCCATAGCAGGCAGGTCCCGGGCAGACAGCGGAAGCAGATGGGCTGTTTACATACGGGAGACTTGGGAGCGCTGGGATCCATCCCTGCACGTCAAGTGCTGGCGGCGACTGGAAGGTGGCCGTAGGGAAGGGAGGACAGGGCGCATGGGGGGCGCACACAGAGGGCGGGTCGGTGAGGGTGGGTCGTGCCGTGGGGGCGTCCCAAGCAGCTGTGCCATGTTCCGCGATGATTTGTGGGCATGCTGGCCTGCAGGTAGTGCCAAACGCGCGTGCGGAGCACTGGGAGTCGCAAGCCGGAAGCTTATCGCGTGCGGAGGCTTGACCCAAAGCCAGCGCAGCTAAGGTTCCAGAGGCGCCTAGTCAGCCGCCAGTCGGCCCTTCGTTCCCGAATTCTCTGGAGCGCCAGGCCGTGGCGATTCAAAAGCTGGTCCAGGCAGCCTTGCGCTCGCACAAGATAAAACGCTCACAAACCGTTAGGCACGACACAACTCTGCTTCCCAACGCTCTGAGGCCTTTGGGCTGTAACGACTGCTCCGCGTTCTCCAGGCGCAGAAGCTAGCAACTACTTACCTAAAATAAGTCTATAGTTCTCTCAGCTCTTGAAAGGCATCTCGCTGCTCATGCTCACTCGCTGTGCGGCCAGCCTCGTCCGCTCGCTCCCGCGCTCCGTCACCGCCGTCAAGCCGACTCAGCGCCGCGCCTTCACCACCACTGCCATGCTCCTTCGCGTCCCCGCCGTCGCGGCAGCAGTGCCGCAGGCTCAGCCCGCCAGCCGCCATGCCGGCACTGCTGGCCTGGCGCCCGCGCCGGCGCCGTCGCCGCCGCTGCTGCGCCGCGGCCTGCTCACGCGCCCGCGCGCGGCAGCCGGCGACAAGGGTGACCCGCAGCAGCAGCAGCAGCAGCCGCAGCAGCAGGCTGGTGCTACAGCCGGCGGCGGCTCCGAGCTGCAGCCGCCGCCGCCGCAGCAGCAGGACCAGGTGGCTACGGCCAGTGGTGGCGGCGGGGGACAGCTGGACATGCTGGGCGGCACGCTGCTGCCCTCGTCCTTCAGGTGCGCGTGCGTATGCGTATGCGTGCGAGGTGGGGCGGGAGGACTCGGAGGGGCGTGGGACGGACGGACGTTGTCCCGCCCACGCGTCTAGTGGCTCATGCTGGTGGTGGGGTGCGGTGCACCTCCCCTGAATGGAGGCATGCGTGCATGACGTGTCACTCGTGTGGCCTCACCTCCCGCGGTGTGTTTCGGGTGTCGGCACGGCGTTTCCGTCGTACGTGTGTGCGTGTGTGCATCTAAGCATCTTCGTTAAGCCACCACCTCGGTCCAGCTCGTGCTGACCTGGCCGTGAATGGCCTCAGCGTCTCCGGGACTGCCGCCGCCGCACTGACGCCCCCCTTGCTTGCCCTACCGCTCAGGCGCATGGCCAACCACATGCTGCAGGTGGGTGGGACGGTTGGATGGACGGTTGGGTCATTGGTTGCGGGATTTGGCGGTCTTCCTAGGGTGTTGTAATCAGAGGCCCCGCTGCGCCACGCCTCACCTATCCTTGCCACGCATCTGCCAGGGTCCGCGTGCGAATACGGTACCTCAAACTCGGCCGCCACACGGACCGCGCTGCCAGGCCCCCTCTTCACATCTTTCTTCTCCCTCACCTCCATCAACCCCTCTCACCCCCTCCTCCCCACGCACACAGATGCAGCGCGAGATGGACGACATGCTCTCCACCTTCGCCGCGCCGCTGATGGGCCCCGCCGCCGTGTCCACCATCGCCGCCGACCCCTACTTCATGATGCCGCCCCTGGACCCCTTCGCCGCCGCCGCCGCCACCGAGCCCGCCGTGAACATGGACCCCAAGCGGCTGTTCATGACGACGCCGGGCCGCTCCCGCGGCGGCGGCGGCGGCGCGCTGTTGGGCCCCGGCGGGCGGCTGGTGCCGGTGATGGAGGTGGAGGAGCGCGAGACCGAGTACGTGGTCACGGCCGAGGTGCCCGGCTTCGACAAGAGCGAGATCAAGGCGCGTAGATGCATGTGCATGTGTATGTGTGTGTGTGTGTGCTCGGTTGTTTGGCTAGAGCCTGGCTGATTCCACGGCCGGTGTGCTTTGTGTGTACACACGCGGCCGTACGTGCCGTTGCGTCTTGCTTGACTTGGTGCGCTCAGCGCTACTGCTAGCGTCTCGTTTGCACACTACCGTATCTCAGCTGTGGTGACACACTGCGGACTCTCACACACGCGCGCGCGCCGCTGACCTACCTCGCCCCGCCGCTGCCGCACTGCGCCCACCAGGTGTCCATGTCAGAGGACGGGCTGCTGACCCTGACCGGCGCCCACACCGAGGCCTTCGAGACCCACACCCCCATCTCTCCCGAGCCCACCACCACCAGCACCACCAGCACCACCGCTGCTGCCGGCACCGAGCCGGAGCAGGCCACCACCGTGCCCACGCCGCCCGGCATTCCCGGCACCTCCAGGCGTCCGCCGGGCCTGACCGCCACCACCGGCAGCAGCCGCCGCTACACCTCCTTTGTGCGCGCGCTGCGGCTGCCGGTGGGTGGGGTGGATCCGGACGGCATCAGGGCCGCCACGCAGCACGGCGTGCTGACGGTGACCATCCCAAAGAAGGCGCAGGCCGCGCCCAAGGTGCGCGAGATTCCGGTGGCCTAAAGCGTCCGTGCTAGTTGAGGGGGCGTGGCGATTGCTTCAGGGTGTGGGGGTTTGCTTGCCTGTCGCTGTAGTAGGTAGGGGCGGCGTAGCCCTCGGGTGTAGGGCGCTGTGTCGTCGATGAGGGGGGGGGGCGTCAGTACATGCTGGCCGACTTGAAAGGCACAGAACCAACGGATGCGGCCGAGTGGCGAGGGCTGGACGTCCTGTGGTGGCGGTTGTCAAGGTGTGCATGTACCGGTATGTGTTGCCGGTGGCCGCGAATGAAATGGTGTTGCATGGATGTACCACCATTGAATGTCCATGCATGATTGTGCCTTGCCGTGAGCTATCCCTTCAGTCCGCGGCAGGTTTCGTGCCTAGTTCGTACATGTTCATTATGTACATGCTTGGCAGAGCAACAGACAAGGCTTGGCCGGGCTGGCTCTTACTTGTTTGTTAATGCGAGACGCCGCACTGCGTGTTGTCGGGGCTAGTGCACAACAATATCGATCATGGCGGCGTGTTGACATATAGCATGCTGTGCAGTGTTGTGCGTGTATTGACTAAGCTCAGGATCAATTGATTGTAGTGGACTGGGGTACAACGCTTAGCGTAGTACCGGTAGTGGACTGGTCACTGAGGCGGGGAGTGCTGATTACTCGGCTGGGCGGGTCGGAGGCTGGCAAGGCTGCGTGCGTGGCAAGGTGCATGGGCCGAGGGAAGTGGGTTTGTCACGAGCAAAAACCCCGTGGCCACTGCATACGCAAACGTGCACAGCCCGAGCACCTTAGCTGGCGTTGGGCGTCAGGCGGAATCCAGCGCTTGGGGGCCGCAACACACCCTTTGTGTCAGTCGGGACGTCGGGGTGCGCGTGTGACAGGTTATGACAGGTTGAGACAGTATCCATCAAGGATTGCGTAAGCTCAGATGCTGACGTGTTGCGCGCATGGATGCTACCAGAGAAAGGCCCAGACGCTGTTGTAACACGGTTGTTGTCTTGCAGACGACGTGGTGTAAGTCGGGGCCGTCCTGAGTAGTCGCCTGTTCTAGGTACAAGCTCAACACATTGTTCGCATGTTTGGACACCGTGTTGGCGAGAGCCACGAGTAGCCTACCGTGGGGGCACTGATCGCACCTGATGGCACGAAGGCATTGTAAATCGCATGTGTCCGCGAGCCAGCGCGAGAAGCCATGGGTTCATGGTATGGGTGTCAGGGCTAGCGGTCCATGAGCTTCCTGGCTCGTTTGGACCAATCTACAAGCACGAACTTGTAACATCAATCAATCAAAGAAAGGCAGCGAGGTTCAGGGCCCGCAATAAATAGGATTGTAGATTCCAAGCACATCCGGGACTGCAGGATGCGCAGGGTGGAGCTGCGAAAATTGGGTCCTCGGTCGCATAGAAGGCACGAAACACAATGGGCCCTCATGCCCTTTTCACCGGTCTTTTTGTGCATTCTCATGTATCTTTTATTAGCAGGATAGAAACACATTTCTCTAGCACCTGTCAGTGACGGTACTGGGGCGAACCTGCGGCCAGCGCGTTAGCGCGGCCAACCTCTAACTTGGGTTCCTGAATGCAGCATTTTCTGCCACTTCCTTAAACATATTTGGGTCAAACAGCACTTGGAAAATATGGATCTAAAGCTGGCCATGCAACGATCAAAGCCAGTGGACCGTAGTCTCCGCGCGCGGCAGGCTCCATCCTCGCAACGAGCAACGCCGCGCCTTCCGCGCACTACCTACCTAGGCAGTGGTCATTCACGAACTTCTGCGTGCGCTCCTGGTCGCTCGGCCCGGTTGCAACACCCGAGGCCCCTGCCGCGGGCGGCAGCTCGGGATGTCGACTCGATGTTCACGACGGAGGCATTCGAGCCGACCTCCTGCCTGTATAACAACCTCAACCCGCGGACCATGAAGCGAGAGGCAGGGACGCTGTGGGGAGGGACGCTGTTGGTGGCAGGTGCGATGCGCTGGGAGGGAGGGGGGTTGGGGTGAAGCCGAGGAGCCGCGGGCGCAGCTGGCGGGCACCGCTCCGCGTTCGCGACAGCTGGAAGCGAGCTGCTGGAAGCTGCGGTGTCAGGGGTTTGCCTAGGGGCCAGCTGTGATGCGTCGCGCACGAGGCTCCATGCAACCTCGCAGCAGGCCCGCCACGCACTACTGGAGAGGGGTGGCTGTGTTCTGTGTTGTGTCGCGTTGGGCGGACCAGGAGGCCCTGACAGCCTACCACGGTAATGCGTGGACGCGCCAACATGAGGAGGCCGGTGCAACAGCATGACACAGCCGGAGCCCACATCGGGGTGGGGGGTGGGGGGTGGGGGGTGGGGGTGCAACACACGCAGGCTGCGAGCTGTGTGGGTCAGATTGATTGACCGAGCGGCGCGGCAACGGGTCCGGGTCCAGCCGCTGCGCTGTTGGCTGGGCTACGGTAGCTGCTAATTAGCAGCGCACTAGGTGATATTGCTCCACTTGTTTTGCCTACCTGCCGCCTACCTGCCGCTCGCCCCGCCCTCAGGCACCACCGTGGGTGCCGGCATTCTGGCGCTGCCGGCGGTGACGCAGGTGGGTTCAATGCTGTTAGTTGGTCTTGCTGCTGGTGGCGGAGGGGGGCACGGGGGGTCGTACCTGTCATACCCATACGGCTCAGTCCCACTACTAACGCACCCACCAAGCAAGTAACCAACTCAACGAACCTGCCCACCTGCCCAATGTACCGCCCCCAACACCTCGCTACACCTCCTTGCAATTGCCGCCCCTGACCACTATCAGGAGTCGGGCTTCGCCGCCACGTCGGGTGCGCTGGTGGGCTGCGCCGCCTTCGCCGTGGCCACGGGTCTGCTCATCGCCGAGGTGGCGCTCAACGTGGTGGCGCGGCACGGCAGCGACAACGTCACCTTCACAACCATGGTGCGGGGCTGGCTGGCTGGCTGGCTGGCCGGCCGGCGTTGATGCGGCGTGGATGTGTGTGTGTTGGGCGAGTGTTTGTGTTTGCTATTATTGTAAGTGTGGGGGTTGTGTGTGTGTGTGTGTGTGAGTGGAAATTTTGGGGGCGAGGCTTGGCGCCAGCGCTTGTCACGTATCGTATGGGCGAGCATATTGCTGACATGAAGATCAGACTTGCGCGGCGAGCGAGAGGAAGTGGCTGGGGAGCGTTTTGTAAAGGCCCCTTATGCTTTGGAATGACCTGTTTGCGGTGCTTCCCTTGTTCCCCCCTTTCTCCCCCCGCTGGGTTCTGGGTTTCAATGGTCGATTTGGGAACTGGAATGAACTACCCCCCTCCCACACACACACGCAGGCTGAGAAGACGCTGGGCGGCACCGGCGCCTCCGCCGCCACCTTCCTCTACATCTTCCACAACTACGCGCTCCTGGTGGCTTGTGAGTCGCACTCCGCACCCGCGCACACGCACACGCCTCGTCGTTCGCACACATCCGCCATGCGGGCACATGCCCGTTGGTCCCCATCCCGCACCACATGTGCGCGCTCCCTCGGTTTCGCCCTCCGCGCCTTGCAACCGCCTTGCAATCCCACGCACACCCTTTTGTACTCCACACCGCGTCGTTTCGGTTGGGAACGAACCACCCGCCCCGCCCCGCCCCCCGTGTGTACCTGACTACGCCTTCTCCTTCTAACTCTAATGCATGTAACCCCCCACATAGACCTTATGTTTTCCTCCTCACGTGTGCTCTCTGACACACACACACACACACACATGATGGCGCGCCGTTGCCTATGCATGCTGCACGCACGGTGTCGACCCTTCCTCTCCTTGTGCTTTCCTAACACACACACACACACACACACACACACACACACACACACACACACACACACACACACACACACACACACACACACACACACACACACACATACACACACACAGCGATTGCGGGGAATTCTCTCCGTTTCCGTTTACCAACACACACACACACACACACACACACACACGCACACACACACCTGCAGATGTGGCACGTGCCGGCCAGATCCTGGCTGTGGCCTCGGGCATGCCCCCGCTGGCCGCCGCGGCGCTGTTCTCTGTGGGGCTGGGCGGCATGTGCTTCGCCACCACCCCCTCCCAGTTTGACCGGGTCAACGGCGCGCTGCTGGCGGCGGACGCGCTGGCGTTCGCGGTGGGTGGGGCGGTGGGTGGGTGGGTGGGGCGGTGGGTGGGGCGGTGGGGCGGCGGGTGGGTGGGGCAGTGGGTGGGTGGGGCGGTGGGGCGGTGGGTGGGTGGGGCGGTGGGTGGGGCGGTGGGGGGGATAGTTCATTCCAGAAACCAAAAGCGAAACGATCAAGAGAACCCAAACCAGCCAGCCCAACCCAGAGCGCGGAGGTGGTGTGGTCTTAATCTTGGGGGCGGTGGGGGTGGGTGGGGGTGGGGGGGTCGTATGGGGGTAGTTTATCCCAGAACCCAAAGCAAACCAGGGGTGGGAGGATGGGGCGTATGGTGCGGGTGAGCAGAGGGGCAGAGTACACTTGTAACGGTCGGAAGGGGACGACGCTGTGTGTGAGAACGAGGTGATACTCAGCACGGGGCGGAGCGACATGCAGAAGGGTTGCACGCCGCAGGCAGGCAGGGCCACACCCGCAGGCCCCCGGGTGTGACCCCCGTCTTAATGGCACCCAGCTCACAGTTCTGAGCCACACCGCTCCTCTTGTCAGGAGCGCCTCCGCACACCCAACCAGTCTTGTCGCTTTCACGGCCCCTTCCACTGCAACCCCACAAACTGCACAACCGCAATGCCCCCAACACACACACACACACGTCTGCTGTTCTCTCCCTTGTTATCTCTAACACACACACACACACCACCCCCGACCCTTCCTCTCCTTGTGCTTTCCTAACACACCACCCCCGACCCCCCCTGCATGCCGCCCCTCGTCCGGTCAATGTGGGGATTAAAACCCTGCCGCCGCATCCCCTATCCCCCATCCCCCATCCCCTACGCCTACGCCTTCTGGTCATCGGTATGCTTTCTGCGTCGCACCGTCTGTCCACACCTCCCTCGTCATTAAGCAAACATGCATGGCATCCCCCAACCCCACGCACACAGGCGCTGCTGACCATCGCGGGCGCCCAGGTCGACCCGCCCGTGCTGGCCACCGCCCACTGGGGCGCGGTGCCGCCCACGCTGCCGGTGCTGGCGCTGGCCTTCGTGTTCCACAACGTCGTGCCCGTGGTGGTGCACAACCTGGAGTGCGACGCCGGCAAGGTGGGGGCAGGGGAGGGGTGGGTGTGGGTGTGGGTGGCACGCCGGAAGAGGGGAGGGAGACGGGTGGGAGAGGATGAAGGGCGGTGAGCGGGTACCTGGGGGTGGGGTGGGGGGCTGGCTTGTCATCTCCGTGCAATTCCTTGCATCTCAGGCAAGAGCGACATGAAAGAGGACTCACTCGGTGATGAGCATGGCAACCGCCCCCCCAGCGGTCCCCGCTTGTGCGCATGTCTAGTGTATCACATGCCTAGTGTGTCACATGCCTAGTGTGTCACATGCCTAGTGTGATGTGACACGCTTGCATCCGACCTGCAGATCCGCACCTCCATCATCCTGGGCGTCATCATCCCGCTCATCATGTACCTGCTGTGGGACGGAGTCATCCTGGGCTCCCTGGACAACCTGGCGGCTACAGCCGCGGAGGCGGCGGCGGCAGCAGCAGCAGCCGCGTCCGCCGCCACCGCGGCTGCGGCGGCGGCTGCCGCCGCCGCGGCGGCCGCTGACGCGGCCGCGGCCGCGGCCTCCGCCGCCGCCGGCGACGCGGCGGCGGGCGTGGGCGCCTCCGCCGTGGCGGCGGCGGAGACCGCCGCCGCGGCCGCGGCGTCAGCCGCGGCGGCGGCCGCGGAAGCGGCCGCCGGCGGCGGAGCCGGCGGCGTGCCGGGCGCGGTGGCGACTTCTGCGGAGCTGACCGCGGCGCTAGACCCGCTGGTGCTGCTGCAGCAGTCGGGCGGCCCGGTGGTGGCGCCGCTGGTGCAGGTGTTCTCCTTCCTGGCCATCGCCACCTCCTTCAACGGCTTCGTGCTGGCGGCGGTGGACTTCCTGCCCGACGCCTTCAAGCCGCTGGCGGCCGTGCCGCGCGTGGGCCGGTGAGTCAGGCCGGAGCCAGCCAGGCAGGCAGACATCAGGGTCCCGGGCCGACAGAAGTTGCGGATTGAGAGCGTGCCTAACGTATGGCACGCTCTCAATGTGGAGGCGATGGTATGCGTGCACTTCTCCTCACGTGCCCGCCGCCCGGAGCTCTACACCCATCGTGGTGGTGGGACTTGCGGCGAACCCTGTCGCTCATTCTTGCACACGAAGCAAACAAACGCACACACATGCACTCACACGTGCAATACACGCACACACACACACACACACACACACACACACACACACACACACACACACACACACACACACACACACACACACACACACACACAGGTACGCGCTGGTGTGCCTGCCGCCCATCCTGCTGTCCACCGCCTCGCCCGGCATCTTCTTCGCCTCGCTGGACTTCGCGGGCACGTACGGCGTCATGACGCTGTACGGCATGATGCCCGCCATGATGGCCTGGAGCAGCAGGTACGGCAGCAGCGGCGGCGGCGAGTACGGCAGCAGCATGACAACGGCAGCAACGGCGGCGGCGTCAGCAGCCGGCGGCGCGGGGGCGTCGGCGGCGCTGGGGTCAGGGGCAGCGGGGAAAGGGGAAGGGGAAGGGGCAGGGGAGAAGGCGACATCAGGGGCTGTTGGTGACGGTGGCGGCGGCGGCGGCGGCGTGGGGGCCGCGCGGACGGTGGAGCTGGTGCCGGGCGGACAGGCGGTGCTGCTGCTGACGGGGGCGGCGGCGGCGTCCGTGATTGTGAGCCAGTGGGTCATGTGAGGACTTGAAGTGGAAGAGAGGGTTGAGGTGGTGACTACGCCGCGTGGGAGTCACGGGGGCCGGCCGCGTCAGCACACGTCAGTTCGTCGTACTACCACGTCACGGTGTCCACGGCTGCCGAGGTGGTAGCGGCTGGGCAGCGGCGCCTCGAGCGAGGCACGGGCCAAGGGGCCTGGCCTGCAAGGCTGCAAAGGCTGCATTAGCTGCATGCATGCAGGATGGCAATGGTGGTGGTGATGAAGGAGGATTCGGCAAAGCAAACGGCACGAGCACCTACCGTGCACTGTGTGCAGCAACACTGGTCGCAGACTCGGAGCGGTGACGGTGATGCAAGCCAGCGGTGGAGAGGATGTGATGAGGGGATGTGCAACTGTGCAAGCGCAACGTTGGCGTGGCGGGCATGGCAGATCCCCAGGGAAGGACCAGCTCCGGAGCCGGCCTTCCTGACGGGTCGTCCACAGCAACAGGAGTGTGGCGGAACATGGCCAGGCTATGCAGGCAGCGGTCCACAACAACAGGAGGGCACACAGCTGTAGCAGCAGCGAGTTCAGCCTGCCGAGTGCACCAGAGGCCCAGAAATCCAGAATCAGAATATCAGATCCGGGATTAAACAGTCCATCAACATGCAGCGACCGCGGGCGCGCCGCTGATAGAACCTCAGTCCCTACTCACCCTGGGCTTCCTCACCCCTGTCCTCGCCCCTAGTTGCGTTGCGCCGGTGACCCGGCGACCACAAACCGCCGCATGTCTGTACTGTCCACACTCTCCACAGACACCTCCCAGACCGGCTACGCCGCCCGGGTTGTCAGCATCCCCACCCTACTGAAGTGCTTCCCGCCCACGAACAGTACACCCTGAAGCATGCCGCAGCCTGTGTCACACACACGGTGCGATGCGATGCATGCCCAGCCGCACAGCCGGCCGCATGCAAGCTTTGGTCTGGAACCGCAGTCGTCAGGTCCAATGTCCCTACGTATCACGCGACTTCGTCAACTGAAAGTGGCACCTCGGTGCCATTACACCATCGGGTGCCGCAGGAGCCTCCGCCTCCGCGCCAGCATATCACTTTGTTTTACCTAACATAGTAACATGTCGCTCCGAGAACCGCATGTGGTCCCCACACACCACACTGTTCCTTCGCTGAGCCCGCACACAGCCCCACTGCATCGCGCCGCGCCATCACCAGCCGCCTTGGGCCCCGTCACAAGCCGCCTTGGGCCCCGTCACCAGCCATGCTGCGCCGGGGCCTGCCGCTGCTGCTGCTGCTGCTGTTGCGACGGGCCCCCAGGCGGCCGAAAGAGAGACCCCAACAACGTGTTGCCTCCTCCTCCTCCTGCGGCGCCCCCACCGCCCTGGTGCGCCCCCACCCTCTGCCGCGGCCGCTGCTGCCACCTGTGTTGGTATGGCTGCTGCTGCTGCTGCTGCGCCGCTGTGTCTCCACCGCTGCCGCCACCCCGGCCCCCGCCCGCCGGCTGCTCCAATGGGAGGCCGCCGCCAGCCAGCCCGTTCGGCACCTGCACCGGCAGCGGCACCGGCTGCTGCTGCTGCGGCAGCGCTGAGGCCGCATGCAGTGGGCTCATGCCGCCGCCCGCTCCGTGTCCTGTCCCTCCTGCTGCTGCGTCCAGCCCCGACCCTGGGCCTTGCTGATAGTAGTACAGCTGCTGCTGTTGCTGGTGCTGTTGCAGGGCTGCTCCGCCGGGGCCGTTCCAACCTCCGCTGCCCCCGTTTGCGTACCACTGCTGCTGCGGCGCTTGCCCCCAAGAGCCACCGCCACCGCCACCGCCGCCCCCTCCGCTGCCGTTCACGGACGCGCCCGGCGCTTGCCGCTGCCCGTGCTGGTGGTGTTGGTGGTGGTCGAGGTAGGGGGCGTTGCCCATGCTGCCGTGGATTGGGTGGACCGGCAGCTCCGTTGGGTTGGGCGGCTGCAGCAACACACGCTGCCCCCACGGCCCGCCGCCGCTGCCAGCGCCGGCACCTCCTCCGTATGGGTGCGGGTAGTCGGCGAACTCGCAGGACCCCGGCCGCACGTTGTGCGCTTGCTGCGCATGCGGGGGAGGTGGAGGCGGCGGAGGCGGCTGTGCGTATGACGAGCTGAAGTTGGAGCATACGACGCCATAACCGCTGCCGCCGCCAGTCCCGTATCCATCCACATCCATGGCTCCTGTTCCTGGCTGCTGCTGCTGCTGCTGCTGCTGCTGCTGTCCCCAGGCCTCCCAGCTACCGTCACCACCGCCACCACCGCCACCACCCGCCCCGGATGGCGATGCCTGCAGCACACGTGGCCCGTACCCTTTACCACTGCCGCCGCCGCTGCCATGCCCCTCCGCTGGGAGGCGGTCCCCGCTGGGAGGCCGTCTCCCGTGCTGCAGTTGGTGGTGGTGCTGGCTGTAGCGCTCTCGCCCGCTACTGCCCGGGCCACCGCCGCCGCCACCTGCTCCTGCCGTGCCGGTAGCTGCGTAATCTGAACCCGCAGGCACGAACTGCGTGCGGGAGCTCGACCCCGACCTCGAGCCGCCCTGCTGGGTATGCCCCACACCGCCACCGCCACCGCCACCACCGCCGCCGTAGCCGCCTCCGTAGCCGTCGCTTTGGCTCTGCCCGTAGCCATGGCCCTGTCCATGCCCGTTAATCATCATTTGCTGCTGTTGCTGTTGCTGTTGCTGATAGTGCGGCTTGAGCTGCACGGCGTGTGGGTCCCGGTGTGCCGAGCCCGGCCCGCCGCGCTGTGGCCACGGCGTCGGCGACGGCGGCATCGGCATCGGCATCGGCTGCTCCTGCTGCTGCTGCTGCTGTTGGTGCTGCCAGCCTGAGCTAGCGGTGTCAGCCAAGCTGCTTTTGGAGGCGCTGCGCGGCAGCACCGAGCCAGAGCCCTGCTGCTGCAGCTGGTGTGGGTGGTGGTGGTGCTGCTGCTGGTAATGATGATGCTGCGGGTGCTGCAGCTGGTGTTGCGACGGCGGGGGAGGCGGCGGCGGCGGCGGCCCGCCCGCCGCCTGCTGCTGCTGCAGGGAGCCCATGGGCGGCGGAGAGCCCAAGGGCAGGAACGCGCTCTGCGGGTGGCTTTGCCTGCAGCCAGCCAGCCACACATCCCCAGACATGTACACGAGGTCAGTCAAGGCTGACCGACTGTACGCGGGCGCCGGGGCCTGCGCGGCTGCTGCTGCTGCTGCTGCGTGTGGGCACCGCGCCCTCACCGCAGGGCCCCCACAGCCCCCATGGCCCCTGCACCCTCAGCTCTGCCAGACACCCTCTCCAGCCGCATCACCTCAGTCCCAGCCCGAGCATCAGCCCCCCAGCCCCCCCCCAGCCACCCACACCCCCACATCCTCACGGGAATGCTTTACCATTTACCCCCCCCCCATCCCCATCCCCATCCCCATCCCCACACAGCACGCCCACCTGCACAGCCAGCCCGGCATGCAGCCGTTGACCACGGTGCCCAGCATGCTGCGGAACGGCGCCACCGCCGCGCCCAGCACGCCGCCCAGGGCCCACGGCATGCCGGCCGCGGCGGCGGCGCCAGGCCCGTCGCCGCCCGCCTGCGGCAGGAAGCTGGCGTACAGGTACGAGTCGTACCTGTGTAGGTGAAGTGGGTGAAGTGAGAAGTGTGAGGTGTGAATTGTGAGGTGTGAGGAAAGGTCCTGTAGCATTGCGGGGCAACATTTGTACATGTGCCTGTGCTGCGGGTATGTGCGCCGTCGGGGAGATGCCGACGTCTGTCACCCACCACGTCTGCCACCCACCACGTCTGCTCCGGCGTGGGCTGCCTCCCGGTCGTCTGGGGGGTGCGTGGAGGGGGTGTAGCAGTAGCAGTAGCAGCAGCACCCATCATCAGAGGCAGTAGCGGCGGCGGCGGCAGCATTGAAGAGCTACCTTTCTCCACCAGTGTGCCGGTTCACCTCCTCCCCCCTCCCCTCCTCCCCTCCTCCCCACCAGGTGGTAGAAGTTGGGCAGCCGCGCCACGGGGCTGTAGCCGCTGCTGCCGTACAGGCGCATGGCGGCCTCGTTGTACGAGATGACGTGCAGGAAGATGGCGCGCGCCCTGTGGACGGGGTGGGCAGGGTGGACAGCAAGAGGTGAGGCGGTGGTTTGGTTTGGTTTGGTTTGGTTTGGCGTGGGTGTGGATGTGGGTTCCCTCCCCAGCCCCTCTTTCCCCCCGCAGCCCCTCTCCCCCCCCCGAGCCCCTCTCCCCCCAGCTGCCGCCCCCGCCCGCCCACCTCAGCCTCGCCGCGTGCTGCGCCACCAGCCCCAGCAGCTGCCGCGCCACGCCGCCCTTGCGGCAGCCCGGCACCACGCCCAGCGTCAGCACGTACACGCCCGCCTGCCCGTCCAGCGCCTTGCTGGCCAGGCCCATCACCTGCCGGTCCTGTGTATGTGTAGGGGTGTGTGTAGGGGTGTGTGTAGGGGTGTGTGTAGGGGATGTGCGTTTAAATACCAGTCCAATTACACCATACCCCTGGGGGGGGGCAGGTAGGAAGGGTGCAGGTGGGGGGCGGCGGGTAGGTAGGTGCAGGGGTGCGTGCACGTAGGTAGGGGGCAGGGGCGCGTATGTCTGTGGGGAGGAGGGGCGCGTGTGCGCGTGAGCCGCCGCCGTGACGCCCGCCCGCCCCTGACCTGACCTGACCTGACCTGACCTGACCTGACCTGACCTGACCTGACCTGACCTGACCTGACCTGACCTGACCTGACCTGACCTGACCTGACCTGACCTGACCTGACCTGACCTGCCGGTCGCCTGCTGCCCCTGGGCGCGCCCCGCCGCCACACACGGCACCCCCAGGCACCCGTCCGTCCGTACATCCGTACTACGTGCACCCCCTACATGTGCATGGACCCAGCCAGCCCGCGCGCGCGGGTCAGCCGTGCAGACGGGCGCGCGCACTACACACGTGTGCCAGTGCGCCAGCAGTACACGGCATACGGTGCCGTACGGGCGCTGGCGCTGTACGTACCACGGGGTCGCACTCGTACATGTACACCAGCCGCGCCGTAACGAAGCCCACCAGGTGCTCCCTGCCGTACTCGCTGTGTACGGCGGCCCAGGAGAACACGCTGTGTACGGTAGCCAGCAGCCGCGGAGCAGCAGGTGGTGGTGGTTGGGGGGGGGTGCGGGGCAGGGAGGATCAGGAAGCGGGTTTGGGGAAGAGGGCCAGCGGAAACCGCTGACCAAATCGGCTCCACGTTTGTCCCCATGTTTGTTGCAGCGGTAGTGGCCCAGAGCTGCTCAGAGCTTGCCGCCCGACCGTGAAGACACCAAATCACCCGGCCGCTTCCACAACCGTGACAAATGTGGCCGGTGCTCGACCCCTTGTGGATGAGCGATTACGCAGGTGCGCCCTGGGTGGGTACCGGGACTCAGTCCGAGCACAGACCCCGGCTGGCAGTGCCCTCACACCTCAAGACCAGGCTCACCGGTCTTGCCCCATCACCGCCTTCCGAAAGAACATATCCTCGTAGTCAATGGGAAAGAGGTCCCGGTGGATAGCCTGTTGACAGCATGTGGCATCAGTGCAGCACCATAACCAACTCCCTCTCTTGATGACTCCGTGACTTAACATACCTTGAGTGCCTCAATGTCCGATGGATTGAGCGGTCGGTAATATACGTTGAGCCCATTTTGGGGAGGTGTGCCGGAAAACAATAGCGTTTGTCGCTGCGCCTGGCTTGGCACAGGGCTAGAAGCTCCAAACATCACTGGCAATTTGGATTCGTCAAGAAAAGCAGCAATTCATGTAGCGTTGGGGCATAGGCCACGCGCGGGAAGAATGCATTTTTACAGGAGCTGAAATGTTGCGGGTAAAAAGGTTGTATGTGTCACACGGATACAGCCTGACGCAAATGGACGCATGAGCAGGGGCTGAATGTGACAAGCGAGTGCATGAGATATGCGATTGCACGTGCAGGCGCTCATTCAGGAGGCCAGACCAAACTTATTACTATAGTTTACAGCTGAAACACATTTTAGAATTGTATGCTGAGAGCTAGCGTGTGCAATTGTTGCTGCTTTAGTTTTTTCACGGTTCTTCGCGAAAACAGCCGGGGCAAAGTATGCATAATGATTATCACTGCATAAGAATGCCTTCAAAAATAAATGCCGCGCTCTGAGTCCGCAAAGTCACCACTGGCACACCCCGCCGGCGGGACGCTTCCCCTCCCTCCGTTCCGGGCTACCGCTCATATGCACCACCTCAACGCCAGCGCAGGGGCAGGCCCAGGGTTGTGAGGGCAGCTTTCTGGCATAATGACGGATAGCAACGCTTGCGGCGATGTTGCAGCGGCGCCGGAGGCCGTCGCCCCAGCGGTGGCAGGGCCGTGCGCTGCTGCAAACGCCGCACAGTCTCTGGTCAACGGGACGGTGCCGGATTCGGCTGACCAGCCAGGCCCAGGTCCTGGATCCAGCTCCCTCGCCGCAATGAATGAGGCGTCCAGCCCCCTAAGAGAGGCGGCGGTGCAGCAGGCGGCCGTGCAGGCGGAGCCAGAGGCGGGTGTGGCGCCCGCAGCCTCTGGCTCCGCACAGCCCGCACGCGCGGCGTTGCCCACCGTTGCCAGCCTGCGGGCCGCAATGCGGAAGAAGGCGGAAGCGGAATCCGCTGTGGCGGTGGCAGTGACAGCTGCAATGTCTGGGGGCGGGGCTGAGGCTGGGGCCGGAGCTGGGGCTGTAGCAGCCAACGCGGCTGTGGGCGCAGCAGCTACTGCAGCTGCTACTGCCGCTTCGCCGGCGGCGTCCGGACAGGGCATCATACCCGGGTACCCACCCATGGCAGCTGGGCAGGTGCAACCCACAGAGTCCATGCCCTCTGCCGTGCCCGCTGCTGCCCCCTCCATTCTGTCCGCTGATCCCGAGGAGCTCGCGGCGGCCATCGCGGCAGCCATGGCGGCTGTGGCCGCAGCAACGGGCGGCCCAGGTGGCGGGGGCTCTGTTGCTGGTGGCGGTGGCGGTGGCGATGGCGGTGGTGAGGTCTGGCAGGCGCAAGGCGGCTCACAGCCAACGGGATACGCACAACCGCACAGCTTCCTGCACCTGCACCAGCAGCAGCACCCGTCGTTCCAGGACCTCGGCGCACATGGCCACCACCAGCAGCCGCAGCAGCAGTACCAGTCGCAGCAGCAGCCGCAGCAGCAGCAGTACCAGTACCAGTCGCAGCCGCAGCAGCAGCCGCAGCAGCAGTCACAGCAGCAGCCGCAGCAGCAGCAGTACCAGTCGCAGCAGCAGCCGCAGCAGCAGCAGTACCAGTACCAGCAGCCGCAATACCAGCAGCCATGTCTGGCGCCGCTTCCGCAACAGCAACAGCAGCACCACTACCACCACCATCACCAGCCGTACCCCGACGGCGGGCAGCCTGTGCACATGGCTGTAGCACCCGCAGCGGCACAGCCCGTGGCTGCAGCACCTCCCGCCTACTACGTCCTGCCCGCAGAGCCCGGTGGCGTGGCCGCCCCACCAGCGGCTGTAGCAGGCGGCGGCTATTATCCCCAGCAGCATCAGGCTGTAGCTGCAGCACATGCGGCGCCGGCGCCGGCGGCTGCAGCAGCGCCGCCGCAGATGGCGACGCTCATGGTCGTACTGCCGGACGGCACGACTGCGGCGCTGCCGGCGGGCGCACAGCTGCAGTACGTCATCAGCACTACCAGTGACATGGGTGGCGGCGGCGGCGCCGGCGGCGGCGGTACGGCTGTGCCGATGGCGCCAACCGTCGCACTGCCAGCGAGCACGCCGGCACAGGCAATGCCACCACAGGTGTACGGCGGGCCCCCTAGCTTCTATCAGCACCAGCACCAGCAGCACCAGCAGCAAACAGCGCCTGACGTGGAGAGTGGTGGCGGCGCGGCTGCGCCATATGACACCAGGCGTGACGCCCCCGCTACCGCAGTCGAGCCTTCCGGCGCCGCCTACCAAAGAGAAGCCCACCATGCGTCGTACGCACACGGCACAGCACCAGACCTGGGCCATGGAGGCGGTGGCGGCGGCGGCGGCGATGGGTATGGCGGCTACGATAAAGACAGCGGTGGCGGCAGCGGGCTGCTGCCTCAGCTTTACAGCCCGACACGCGGCGGGGGTACCGGCAGCGACGATCATGGCGGAGGGGCGGCAAACGCCCAGCCATGGGAGCAGGGGGCGTGGGGCGGGGAGCTAGTGCCGCCGCCGCCGCGGCCGATGGTGAGGGCGTACGAGTCACAACCACACCAGCACCAGCCGCAACCACAGCCGCACCGCCACTTTGGACATCCGCAACACCAGCAGCACCACCAGCAACAGCACCAGCACCAGCCTGACTGGCGGCACTGGGACGCCCGGGATGACCCCCGGCGGCGCGATCCCCGGCACGAAGCACGGCACGGCACGCGGCACGAACCCTGGGACCCTGCAGCCCGGCACGCCGCCCCACGCCCCCCACCCCACGACCTTGACCATCGCCGCCGTGCCCTCCATGAAATTGCGGACCGGGATCACCGTGGCCGTAACCCGCACGGCCATCCGCCGCCGCCTGACCGTAGTCACCGTGGCAGCAGCGGCGGCGCTACAGCCGCTACTGTCGGTGGAGACGTGCGGGGCGTGCTGTGGTCTCCGCCCATGAACCTGTACACGCCCTCACGTGAGCAGCCGGCGCACGAGGAGGTGTGGAGCGAGGATGAGGAGAAGGACAAGGAGGCGGCGGCGGCGGGGCAGCGGGCTGGTGGCGGCGGCGGTGACGGCGGCGGCAGCGCCGAGGCTGCGGGGCGGGGGCTGCGGGGTCAGGAGCAAGGGCGCGGAGGGGATGGCAGCTCGGATGGGGCGCATCGTAGCCACAGACAAGAGGAGGAGGAAAAGGACGTCCAGGAGGAGCAGCAGCAGCAGCAGCAGCAGCAGCAGCAGCAGCAGCAGCAGCAACCGGAGCCGGCTCCACTCAGGCGGCCGCCTGCGGTGCGGGTGATAAACAACTTCGGGGCACGGCGGGCGCCGACTGCATCGGGGGACGGAGCTGCTACAGGTGCTGCTACAGGTGCTGCTACAGCTGCTGCTACAGCTGCTGCCGCTGCAGCTCCCCCAAACGGTTGCGGTGTGGGTTCAGGCGCTACAGCTGGCGGCAGCAGCGGCGGCGATGCCGGCGCCGCTGCTGCGGCAGCAGGCAGCCCTCCTGGGGCGAGTGGCGGTGCAGGGGCGCTGCCGCGGGATCCGGCTGTAGCTGCGGCCGAGGCGTCGACGGCGGCGGTGGTGCAGCGCATAGAAGCCATGCGCCTGCAGCGGCTGCAGCAGCAGCAGCAGCAGCAGCAGCAGCAGCAGCAGAAGAAGAAAAAACAGAAGCAGGAGGAGCAGGAGCAGGAGCTGGAGGCGGCAGCAAACGCCGCAGCTGCTGCCGAGGAGGACCAGGGCAGTGCAGGCGCCGCCGACGTCGCCGGGGCCACGGCAGCGGCGGCCGCGGCAGCAGCAGCAAGGCAGGAGGCCCCGCGCGAGGGTGTGTCAGACGCTGAGGAGCCGCGGGATGGCTGGGCACCGACGGAAGCCATGGAGGGGTTGGCGGCGGAGTCGCACGCGGAGCTCGGGGCCCAGGAGGCAGCGGACTCTGGGCCAGCATCGGAGGTAGAGGAGGTGGTGGTGGTAGACGAGGAGGAGGTGGAGGAGGTGGTGGTAGCAGCGGACGAGACGCAGCCGGGCGCAGCGGGACTGTCAGCCGAAGAGCCCGCCGGCGAGGCGGCCGCCGCCGCCGTGCGTGTTGGAGCTGCAGGAGCGGGTGCGGGGGCCGTGGGGCTGCGGACAGGGGGCCCTCTGGCCGCAGAGCCGCCGAGTGGCACCCGGCTGCCGCCGGTGGCGGCACAGCAACAGCAGCCCACTGCTGCGACACAGGTGCGTGAGCATTCAAGTTTATAAAGGACTGCTGCGCATGCTTCAACCAGTGGAGTTTTTGTGCTGTCGGGGCTTTGCAGATGGGCGTCGTAACCGTAACCCGGACTAACTCCTTTACCTGCGCTGCTCGCCGCTCGCCCCACAGACACAGCCACCGCCGGCTCAAGCTCTGCCCGCGCAACCGGCGCACCCGCTGCCACCCGAGCTGGAGGGACTCAGTCCGGCGGAGCGCGCCTGGCGGCTGCGGGCGGCGCAGCAGCAGGAGCGCGCAGCCAAGGTGGAGCGCGCCCGCCGTGAGCAGCAGCAGCAGCAACAACAGCAAGACCAACAGCAGCAGCAGCAGCAGCAGACTGGCCGTGGCAAGGGCGCGACCCTGACTGCGGGCGGCGGAGCAGCGGCCTGTTACGGTGGCGGCGCTGTGTCGGACAAGGAGCGGGAGCAGGAGCGGCTGCGGGCGCTGCTCAAGGAGCGGCTGGCCAAGCAGCAGCAGGAGCCCAGGGGGGCCAAGGGCGCCGCACCGGCTGCGGCGGGTGCGGTTGCCAAGCCCGGCACTGCGGCAGCCGCGGTTGCGGTTGGCGCTGGAGTGGGGGCGCCCGCCGGTCCGGGCGGCGGCACGGGCGCTGCGGCCGGCGTCGCCAGGCTGGCCGCGGCAAAGCTGCCCGCGGCAGGGTCCGCCCGTGCCGCGACGCTGCCAGGCACCAGGCCGGCAGCTCCCTCCGCGCCGGCTGCGGCCAAACCAGCCGCCAACGGCGCCCCGGCAACCGCCACACCCGCCGCAGCCAAAGCGCCCACCGACCCGGCCACCGCCGCACCCACCACCACCACGGCCACCACCACCACGGCCATCACCACCACGGCCACCAGCACCGCGACTGCGCCCGCCGCCGCCGCCGCTCTGCCGCCGGCGCTGCTGCGGCAGCTGGCGGAGGCGGTGCCGGTGGCGGAGCGCGCCTTCGTGACCTACGTGCCCCGCTCCGCCATCCCGCGCCTCAGCCGCCAGGAGGGCGCGAACTTGCTCACAGCCGCCTACCTGGGGCTGGCGCTGCAGCGGGCGGGCGTGGGCGAGGCGCGCGCGCTGCAGGTGGGTGGGTGGGTGGGTGGGACACTGCTGCTGCTGCTGCTGCTGCTGGCTGAGGGGGGGTGTAGTTGGCTGGTTCGCTGTGCTTAATCAGAAACAAACCAGTTGGGGGAAGATTATTCCCATAGAGCCGTCCCATTCGCGTGGCAAACCGTGTCGGGGCCGGGTCTTGGGGGCGATGAGAGCCAATGGCGCGGGGGTGCGCAGGTGTCGAGGTTTGTGGGACAAATGATACTGCAAAATGTAGTTTTGGGGAAGTGCAGGGTAGCAGAGCGGAGCGTTGGAGATGGGAGTGTTGCATTGCGTGCGCGCCCCCCACAAATCTGCATGTATACCCCACCATATCGCGCGCCCCTACGCCCGCACGGCACTCAGGCGGTGGCCGAGCAGCCGGAGCTGCGCAAGGCCGCGGTGGCGGCGGCGGTGGGCGCGGAGATGGCCGTGTACCGGCAGGTCACCTCCAAGGCCGCCTACGACACGCTTGTGCGCCGGGTGCGTGTGCACGTGCGCGTGCTGTTGTGCGCATGCATTCGGGCGGGTGTGCCGTAGGAGTTTACACACGTATGCACTCTCTCAGCATGCTCAGCATCGCAGCGGCGACGAAAGGGTGTTGTTGGACGTGTGTTCCAATGCTGCACGCCACTCACTCATTTTGCACCGTGCCGCAAAACCCATGTGCCACGCGCAGACCAAGCCCGAGCCGGAGCGGCTGGAACTGCCGGCGACCCTGGTACGGCAGCTGGCTGTGAAATATGGCAGCAGTGGCAGTAGCAGCAACAGCGTGGCCGGCGGCAGCAGCAAGCCTCAAGCTGCAGCAGGCGCTGGTGCTGCTGCAGCTGCTGGTGCTGGTGCAGCAGGCGCTGGTGCTGGTGCTGGTGCTGGTGCTGGTGCTGGTGCTGGTGCTGGTGCTGGTGCTGCTTCTGCTGCCTCCCGCAGCAGGGTGCTGCGGGCAGGCTCTGGTCCTGTTACTGCTGCTGCAGCTGGCAAGAGCGTCAGCAGTGGTGCCGGCGCGGTGCCGGCGACAGCGGCGGCGCCCGCAAAGGCGTCACCGGGCCCAGCGGTTGGGGGCGCGGCGGGAGCACCTGCACCGGCAAGCCGAGTGATGGCTGGCACGAAGCGCGCCGCGCCTGCAGCAGTCGCGCGCATCGCCACCGCCGCCACCCTGGCGCCCCGTGCCGCCGCCGCCGCCACCGCCGCCGCTCCTCTTGCTGGCGCGGCTGCTGCTGCTGCTCCAGCGCGGGCGGCACCGGCCGCAGACGCCCTGGTAGACGCCTTGTTTAAAGACAGCAGCGACGACGACGACGAGGTGGCGGCAGCGGCGGCGGTGGCAAGGCAGCCGGACCATGATGATGATGTTGATGATGATGAGGAGGAGCGGGTCACAGGTCAGGCCCAGGCGCAGAAGCAAACGCAAAAGCAGGGGCAGCAGCAGCCGCATCAGGAGCCGCGGAAGCGTGCAAGGCATGTGTCGATGGAGGCGGCGATGGGGGTGGAGGGCACTGCAGTGGGGAACGGGGGCGGCAGCGACAGCGCTGGCGACGGCGACAGCGACAGTGACACGCCATCGGTCCTCAAGGCGGCGCAGGCTGGGCTGAAGGCAGCGTACGACGGAATGTTTGGATCCGATGATGAGTCTTCAGATGGATCCGACCTGGATTCGGAGGGGGATGCCGATGTTGACATGGGCGGTGAGGGCGCCGGCGGCGGACCGGAGGAGGGGGAGCAGCGGCAGGAGGGCCGGGAGGAGGAGCCGGAGGCGGGGGGCGAGGAGGAGCCTTTCGAGGAGGGGCAGGTCTCCAGTGGAGCGGGGGCCGCCGCCTCTAAGGATGGTGACAGGGAGGAGGGCGAGGCGCTCGCTGACGACGGCGCCGACACGGCAACAGCTGGCTTCCCGCACAGCGGCGGCCCCGGACCCGCCGCAAAAGCGGCAGCGGCCGCTGCAGCCGCCGTCTACGCGCGTGCTGGCAGCGCCGCTGCTGCAGCTGCTGCCGCTGCTGCTGCCGTGAGCGCTGACGCCGGCGCCAGTGCTGACCCTGGCGCTGGTGCCGCGAGAGGCGGTGCCGGCTCGGTGGCAGCGGCCAAGCGCGCCCGGGCCGGGGGCACGCAGGCGCAGGCGGGGAAGGAGGCCGGCAGTGAGGCGGAGCCTCGCAAGCGGCAGCGCACTGCCAACATGAATGGCGGCATGCATGGAGGCGAGCCGGAAGAGGCGCGGCGGCGGCGGCACGAGGCGAAGAAGGCGGCGAAGCGTGCCATGGCGGCGGCGGCGGAGGCGGCGACGGCGGCCGCCGCAGCGATGGCGGCGCTGGCGGGCGCGGTCAAACCGGGACTGCTGCGGGGCAGGGCCGGCAGTGGCAGCGGTGGCAGCGCCAGGGACCACCGTGATAGGGACAAGGAGCGGGAGAAGGAGCGACGGCGGGCGGCGGAGCGCGGGAAAGAAAAGCTGCGGCGGCAAAGCAGCGGCGAGGCGCCATCGGCAGCGGCGGCAGCGGCAGCGGGAGCCAGTGGTGGTGCGGGGTTTTCAGGGGGATCGGCAAGCCTCGCACCCGGCTTTCATGAAGCAACGACTCCCTCCGCCCCTGCATCGGCGGCTCGAGCCTCTACGGCACAAGCGGCGACACCACGACAGGCGGCCCGCAGCTCTCACGGCGGTGTGGGCCTAGCGGCCGATTTCGAGCCGCCTCCACCCCTACCCGCCTCACCGCCGCCCCTGCCGGCGACCTCGCCGCCGCCTCTACCCCCAGGCCCGCCGCCGCCCCTGCCGCCTGTCGCTCCCGGTGGCATGAGGCTCCATCTCCCTCCTCCTCCGCCTCCTGCTCCCCACCTGCCTCCCCACATGCAGCCGCGCTACGGTTCGGCCGCCGCGACGACATCCGCTCCGCTGCCGCCAGTGCCGCCGCAGCCGCAGCCGCAGCCGCCTCCGGCCCCTGCGCTGGAGCCTGGGGAAGTGGGCGAGGTGGGCGGCGCTGGTGACGACTGGGAAAACTCCGAGCCACGCCGGCGCCTTAGAGACCAGGTGCGGGCAAAGCCGTGTGCGTTTGCTCGATCCTGTGACTCGTGGGAGCGGCATGCGGGCCAACCAGGGGCAGGGCTACCGTACCTGCTCCATCGTTTGCGCAGGGGCCTTGGCCCGCAACCTCCCCTTTCCCACCACACAACGCGATCACCGCGCGCACATGTCGCTTCCCTTCACACAGGTCATTGCCTTTGTGCGCGCCACGCTGGACCCGCTGCACCGCGCCGGGCTGCTGGGCCGCGACGCCTACCGCCGCGCCGCCGCCAAGTCCACGGAGCGGCTCATGGCCAGCCACGCCGCCGCCACCACCGCCGACTTCCTGGTGCGGGAGCATGCGCAGGTGCGGGGGAGGGGCGGGGGTTGTGGTTACCAGCCCAAACTAAACCGGGGGCCGGCAGGCGGCACTCTGGGAAAACCCACCCCCTAGCTGTCCGGACAATACGGGTCTTCCTATCCGGACAATCCGCCCACGGCAATCCGGACAATGCCCCGTAATAAGCGGACAAGTTGTCCGGAAACGTTTTGTCCGGATACCTTTCAGCATTGTCCGGACGGCACCGTCGCACTTGTCCGGAAGCCTACGGGCACATTGTCCGGACACCTTTTGACATTGTCCGGATACCTTTCAGCATTGTCCGGACGGCACCATCGCACTTGTCCGGAAGCCTACAGCGGGCACATTGTCCGGACACCTTTTGACATTGTCCGGATACCTTTCAGCATTGTCCGGACGGCACCATCGCACTTGTCCGGAAGCCTACAGCAGGCACATTGTCCGGACAGCTTTTGACATTGTCCGGATACCTTTCAGCATTGTCCGGACGGCACCGTCGCACTTGTCCGGAAGCCTACAGCGGGCACATTGTCCGGACACCTTTTGACATTGTCCGGATACCTTTCAGCATTGTCCGGACGGCACCGTCGCACTTGTCCGGAAGCCTACAGCGGGCACATTGTCCGGACACCTTTTGACATTGTCCGGATACCTTTCAGCATTGTCCGGACGGCACCGTCGCACTTGTCCGGAAGCCTACAGCGGGCACATTGTCCGGACACCTTTTGACATTGTCCGGATACCAGTCGCACTTGTCCAGAAAAGTCCGGTCATTGTCCGGATCGGGACGGGATGTCCGAACACTTGGCTTTCCCAGAGTGCGGGGGGCGGCAGGCGGGGGGCGGCAGGTGGGGGGCGGCAGGGGGGGCGGGGTGCGGGGGGCGGCAGCAGGCGGGGGCGGGGTGGGGCGCGGGTTGTGCGGGAGATTGCTGGAAGAGAGGGGGGGCTGTGGTAGGTGAGCGGTAGGGGTGTGCCTCGCATGTGGGCCTTGTGCGTCAACGAAACATGGACGCCAAAGGGTGTGCCCTGGTTGTGCTCTACCTCATGCAGTCATGCCGCGCGTGCCGCGTGGCTACCGCAGCGTGCCGCCTGCTGACAGCCACTCGCAGTTCCATTCGCTATTCGATGCCTCGCTTGCTTTCCCGCTCATCACTTGCTTGGTCGCATGCTCGCATGCAGGTGACAAAGTTCATTATGAAGGTGGTGGAGCGCGAGCAGCAGCGCGACGTCGAGCTGGCGCAGCAACAGCAGCAACAGCAGCAACAGCCGAAATAACGCAACCCAGGCCATCAATTGATGGCACACGCCAGCGAGCCTGGAGCTGCAGTGTATGCAGTGGATGGGTGCCCACACATACCGGAGCCGCATGCATGCGCCGCAATACCACTGCGGAACGGCAGCCGCAGACTTAGTTGCAGGATTAGGCAGGTTGGGCAGCAACTGTACTAGCAGCATTACTAGCCAGGTATCAGGAGACCATTATGGTTGTAACGCGCATCCGTGGGGCCGGGCCTGGGCAACAGCAATAGGCGACGAAGCGCAGATGGATGCAGGATGGCGTTTCCTGTGACAGGCAGCTGTTATGCGTGAGCGAGAGCCGCGTACGTCAGTGAGGTTCAGTCTTCAGCTGTAGAAGGTAGGCACGTTGCTGACTTGCTGTGTGTTTCTAGCTGTAGACATCTAAGATGCATAGGGGCAAGCGCAATCAGATGCGCAGCAGACAGGATAGTGTATGTCCAGGGCAGGACGAGGGTAGTTGTCTGCGCGGCAGGTGTGCTGGTGCGCAAGCGTTGTTTCCATGATTTAAGTACTTGGTGACAAGTTGTGTGGTCGCACAGATGGACTTTTTAAGGCCATATGTGCCAGAGAGCTGTAGGTGCAGGCGTCGCCCGAGGAAGTGTGAGCTCAGAATGCATGGTAGGGCACCGTATGAATGCGACATTGCATGAAGGGACAGTCCGAACAAGTAAGGGTGCCCGCCGCACCCACGTCAAGAGGGATCCCCTATTCCCCTCCGGCCTCAAGGGAAACCGCCCTCCACCCAGTTGGCTGCCGACCTTGTACAACCGCGCAGTTTTTGTCGACCGTATACAGTATACCCACCCAACCCCACCAGCAGGGGTACCCCTGAGCCACACCCAGCGCCTCTAGTACCAAGCAGGTGATATATGTGGAGAAGAGAAAGTGGAGCGTGGAGTGCGTCCAGAGTGTGAGAGAGAGGACGGGAATGTAACACGGTACCATGGGTCACAGTGAATGCCAACGTGTTATTACTGACAGCTTGAGTTGCATCGCGCACGCAGCAGTACGGCAGCCGTGCACGTTGCGCCGCCTGGCGGCCACTGCTACTACCTGCCAATGCCCATCTGCACGCCCCCACTGGTCCAACTTCCACACATGTCCCTGAGCGAGCTCATGCACGACTGCTGCTTGGCGCTACGCAAGCTCCAGGACCGTTCCTTGCCATGTCCCAAAGACAATGCGCTTCGCCCTCAGTCAGATAAAGTACCGTTCTTGCAGTACACAAGCGTACTGCAGTACACAAGCCCTGGCATTACACTTCAAACAGTTCAGTTGTATGACCATTCGAAATTGCGTGGCTCGCTTCTCTCATTACGCGTACGGCCTGTCCACCAACCGACACTGCAAACCAACACGCTCCTCGCCGGGGCATCAATACCTTCAACAGCCAACTGCCAACAGTAAGACAGTACAGAGTGCGATTTTCAGCGCACGGGATGAATATTGTCCACACCGTATCAGGTAGGACACACACGCAGACCCGAAATTCCAGGGCCGCATTTGGCACAGACCGGACTGAAGCGGATGAATAAAGGTGATTGTAGTTATAACCTGCCAGACACCAGCATCGCTGCGGCGTCGAATCCAATTCTGTCTGCAGCCGAAGCCTTCGTCCCAGTGCCGTATCTTCGCACACACACAGCATTCGCATTCTAGCGCATGTCGGTAACACAGCATTATTCCCGCGGAGATGACTCATCACCTAAACCTACACCTACAATAGTGAATAGAGCAGAGGGTGGATGGCCCAGCGCTGGCTACTGAGCACCTTCCACCAACACGCGCCGCAAGAGAGGCTGGAAGGTGGGACGCCAAAGCGCAATCGTGCAAAACGGTTGTGATGATGATGATGACCTAGGGCTAGCAAGGTGCCGCCGCAAACAAGCAAGCAAAGCCTGGGGTTGCAATGTGAATCTAAAACGCGCCCTAACCGAGGTAATTATCCCACGCCACAAGCACCCAACTGCTGCTCCTGCCTGACTCACAATTACCACCGGCTCCATTTGGAAAAGCTTGGCCACGCTTGTGCAGCATGCAGCTTAATTGAACGAGAACGAACGCTCCACCCTCAGAAACAGTACGGGCCTGCGGCATGTCTCAACCGCGGCCCGGGCGAACCAGGTAGATACACACCAAACACGCGTGTTTTTTTCTGGTGGCCCAGGTAGGGCCCTCTCTGGAGCTCACCCGGAATATTCGAGTGTGCGTAGTCTTGTCTTGTTGTCTTTCCTGTTGTGGCAAACTATCTTGGAAGAGCACCCGCCATTGTGACGTCGTATTGCTGAGGGGCTCCACATGCGCCAAGGGCCACGGCCTCCTTCTGCCCCTAGTGGCACTGAAACAATAATGCAGGCCAGGCCACTCGCGCCGCAGACTGGTGCCTCTGCCTCTCATTCTCGCGCCGCCATGACGAGTCTGCAGCGCTTAGCGGCCCTTGGCTGACTTGGGAGGAGGAGGAGGCGACGGCGGGCGTGGTGCCGGGGAGGGCGGAAGTGGAGGGGGCGACGGCGGCCGCGGTGCGGGCGAAGGCGGGCTGGGCCTGGGCGAAGGCGGGCTAGGTGACGGCGGCCTCGGGGAGGGCGGCGGGCTGGGCGGACGCGGGCTGGGAGGGGCTGGCGGGCTGGGGGGGCGAGGCGAAGGGGGCCGGGGCGACGGCGGCGCCTGGACTGGCGAAGATGGGGGCGGCTGCGGCGGCCGGGGCGACGGCGGAGACGGCGATGGCGGCTGCGGCCGGAAGTGAGCCTCAATGCCGTCCAGCGCCGGGCATTCGGTGTCGGAGGCGAGGTAGCGGCACACGTGCACGCGCATGAAGTCGGTGCCCACCCAGGCGCCGCTGTAGAGCACCAGGTTGTAGGCGGAGAGCACCGCGCGGCCGCCAAGCGTCACGGCGGCGAGGAAGGACACCTGCCGGTCCTGGTACCAGCCGCCGGTGCCGGCCGTGACCGCGTTGTCGATGGCGGCGTTGACCTGTCGGGTCGGTGCGCGTTATGTGCGGAATGCACGGCGGCAGGTAAGCAGGAGGAGCCGGCCAGCGCGCACATTTTCAACGCTGCAAGGAGCGTGGCAAAGTACGGCAGGAGCCCGCGCCAGAAGCGCTTAACCAGCACGAGCACCAAGCAACATCGCACATGCGACACACGCACACGCACACGCGCACCTCGTGCACGTTGAGCGCGTTGGCGTAGGACGCGCCCAGGCTGATATCGCCCTGCTTGGGCACCCGCACTGCCAGGTACAGGTTCTTGCCGGCGGCAGCGGCCGGGCTCCAGTCGGGCGTGAGCCGCACGTAGGCGCCGGTGCCGGTCAGGTAGGTGGCGGGCAGCGTGAACGTCATCGGCACAGCGGGCACCAGGCCGGTGGCGGCTGACAGCGCGGCACCGCCCGCGGCGGGCGAGGCCCAGCTCAGCCGCGCCAGCTCTGTCGGCAGGCGGATGAGGGTGAGGGTGAGGGTGAGGGTGAGGGTGAGGGTGAGGGTGAGGGTGAGGGTGAGGGTGAGGGTGAGGGTGAGGGTGAGGGTGAGGGTGAGGGTGAGGGTGAGGGTGAGGGTGAGGGTGAGGGTGAGGGTGAGGGTGAGGGTGAGGGTGAGGGTGAGGGTGAGGGTGAGGGTGAGGGTGAGGGTGAGGGTGAGGGTGAGGGTGAGGGTGAGGGTGAGGGTGAGGGTGAGGGTGAGGGTGAGGGTGCGGGTGAGGGTGAGGGGGTGAGGGTGAGGGTGAGGGTGAGGGTGAGGGTGAGGGTGAGGGGTGCGGGTGCGGGTGCGGGTGCGGGTGCGGGTGCGGGTGCATCAAGCCAAGCGGGCTCACCGGGGGCGTTGGGGCAGGCCGAGCCGCGGCCCATGGCGGTCGACACGTCCGCATACTCCACGCCGCCCTGCCAGGAGTGGAACAGCCCGAGGTTATGAATCCACTCCTGCGCCACGGTGGCCCAGCGGTTCATGCCGTTGTTGGTGGGCTGCGGTGGGGCGGGGCCGGGCGGGAGGGAGAGGGAGACGGAGGCGAGTGTCAGCGTGTCCGGGCATGCGAAACGTGAGCAGGACATTGGAGAATCGACGTCACCCCGAGAGATACATAGCGAGAGAGCGCAGAATGCCCGCGTTGCATCAAGAAGCACCAGTCTTACCTGCAGCCAGAACTGGTTGCCGGGAAGCACCGCCAGGCCGGACCAGGCACACACGCTGGTGTAGGCGGATGGCATTACGTAAACGTAGCGGCTGAACTTGGAGAAGGCGTCAGCGCCCAGCTGCGAAATGGCGGCGTCGTTGGCGTTGTTGGCGATGGACATGAAGCTGTGTGTGCAGGTGTGGGAGGTTGGGTGTTAGGGATGTGGGGGACATGGGCGAGGCGTGGCGTGGCTGGCACGTGCAGCATCAAGAGGCACGCACAGCGCCAGCAGGGAGTAGGGATGCAATAAGCTACTAGCGCCACACAAGATACCTCGGGACTGACTGATTGTTGTCCGTGTACCCGCGTGCCCCGCCGAACACCCACGCGCCCGCACCAGCCCTTCCTGCCTCGCCTCCTCCCGCTCAACCGCCCCGCCCTAGTACGAGGCCTCCAAATGAAATTCATAGAAGACCAGCCGACCCCCCCCACACACACAAGCTCACTCGCAGGTGGTGGCGACGCCGCTGAAGCAAGCCGGCTGCACCACAATGGCCTTGAAGCTGGAGGCGCTGATCTGCATGGCGCCGTAGCTGCACAGGCCCACCGCCTGCGCCACGCCGCCGTTGCCGTCCGCGTTAGCTCCAAGGAACGCCTTGGTGGCGGCATCCACGGTGGCACCCGCGGTCAGCGTAGCGCTGCAGTTGCCATCGACGGGGTTGCTGAAGTCGGTGATCATGACCAGCATGCTGTCGAAAACGGAGCTGGCGGTGGGCGGCGGCACGCCAGCGAGCAGGGACAGGTCAGCGGAGGCGACGAAGGAGCAGTCGCCGTTGGCGTCGGTGGGGCAGGTCTGCGGCGGAGGGGAAATGCACCGTATGTGGGACGGGAGGGCGGGGGTTGCACGCATTAGAGTTAGGGGGAAAAGGCGTAGCCAGGTACGCAGGTACCGCGGGGGGTGGGGGTCGATGGCCTGGCTAGCCTGGCCTTGGCGATGCGCACGGACAGAGATGTGCTCATGTGTGCGCGTGCCTGCGGCGAGGGCCCGTACGTAGACGTATCCGCGCGGCCGCGGCAGTTGTGCTAGCCGTTCCTCGGCGCCCGCATTATCAGACTGCCACGCACCCACACATTGGAGTTGGTTCCAAGTACGCACGGGAATTTTGGGTGCTCACATGATCGCCCACTTTTGGTGGCCGTCGAGCGCCGCGTGCAAAACCGTGTTAGCAACGTCAGCGGAACCCTGGGCCCCAGGATGCCTTTCCCTCCACAAACCTCGACCTCACCAGGGTAATGGTGGATCCGGCCTGCACGTCATTGCCGTCCTTGTCTTTTTTGGGTGGCCTCACGCCCCTGCCTAGGGCGTTGAGTCTGCCCGCCTTGTTGCGGACCGCCCAGTGGCCGCCGGCACCCGAATGGTCGTCAAAGAACACAAGCTGTCCCTCCAGCGACTTCCTGGAGCTGCCCTGCAGAAGATGCCGCGCCGCATCTGCGCAAGGAGAAGCAACGGGTGAGAGTACACTCAGTTGGCCATAAACGGTGCCGCGGAAGGGAAGTAAGCCCGCATGTTGTTAAGTAAGTTGGAGCCCGGAGTCAGGAGTCCGCGGCGCTGCGAACTCGGACAACAATTATGGATAGTAATGGATGCGCTGCGTCTCCATGTGACCGAAGCTCGTGCAACCTCGGGGCCACGAACGTAAAAGAACGCGCGCGCCGAAGAAACGCCGATTGCGCCGAGGCCTTGCTTCGAAGAGCTCTTCGGTGCAGCGAGTAAATACATGCAACGCTTTCAAGTCCTACCCCGATGCCCACTAGCTATAGCTCGGGCGTCGGAAGGCGCACCACCATGTCGCAATCAACGTCGCTCTGCGCCTTACCTGCTGTCCACGCGCCCAAGGCCACTAGAAGAATTGAAAGAGATGCCCTTGCGTTGCAGCACCCGCCGGGTCGCCTCATTCTCGCACGGAGCTTCGCTGGAATGTTCCCCTCTTTCTTTTCAAGCGGGCAAGTAGGGACAGACTGTGTGCGACCCTTGTGCAGGCGAGCTATATGAGTCGTACTGACACGGTGAAAACTTATTCGTTTACGAGCAGAAGGAGGCAGACGTTACCAGACAGCAGGCGCGCCTGATTGTGTTGCGTGCCTTTACCTTGCCCTTGGCTCAATCCTAAACACATATACATACAACTTTATAGGCCCAGAGACTAGAAGAGGGTCTACGACGCATGGGCACTGAGCATCGCAATTGCGGCCCTCGGTCACCTGCTCGGTCGCCGCCTTAATGTTTTGAACAAACATTCGTCTGTGCATATAGGGACCTTGATTGCGATACGACATCTGACATTAGGAGTCTGCCCTGCTGTCGGAGAGCGCGGACAAGGAGTCGGACAGCGCATCGCCGGCGGTTGGCGCCTGCCCCTCCAGCCCCTCTTCCGAAGTAAGCGCGTGTGCCGGCGCCAAGTCACGCACTGGCGCAAGCAAGGTTGCACCCCTGCACTGGCGGGATCATGGTACCGTGTCTTGGAGGCCGGAGGGATGGCTGCGGAGCCAGGGGCCGGCGCGCCTGGCGCCTTGCTTGCAGCATTAGGCGCTCGACAGGCCGTCCTAAGACCAGGGGGGTAGGATCTTCCGAAACATACCCCATGGTCCAAAATTACCGGTAAAGCGCTTAACGAGAGCGTTCAGAATCCGCTTTCAAACCTGAACAGGTTTTCTCGGTGCAAAGGTACGGGGCCTCAAAGTTGGGGGGCGGACCCAACGCGGGTACCACTCCGGCAAGTCCCTAAGGGCTGCGCGGGTCTAAGCCCCTAGACCATTGAAATGGCATCTAAGGACACATACTAAGGTCCCTGAATGTTTCCCGGGCAACAAATCGTGCGAGAGCCCAAGTCGAAATGCTAAATGTCGCGCTCGCCAGGACCCGGCTAACGCAGCTCAAAGCTAGTTATATCATACCTGTACACTATTTTAAGTCGACGGCAATAGTTTCAGGCCTCAAACGCCGCATATCCGTGATATGGGCTTCAGCCAACTTCGCGACTTGAGACCCGATAAGCATATTGTAGGCCTTTGCCAAGCGCTTCTGGCTAATGGTTATGTAGGTTATGTACCTACAGAAAGGCGGTGTCCAATTCGTGCGATAGGATTTGCCCCGGGGCACCGTCCAGGGACCGCCACACGTGTGGGTTTGGCTGGGGAAACGTACCCCCCAGACGGCAGCCCAGTTTTCACCACGGTCAATAGCTCGTCCCAAAAATCTAACTAGCCAGGAGGCTTAATGTGGGGGGTAGGTCGGGTCAGCATCCTTGTACGAGTTATAGAACATAGTGCAAATGCCCGCGGAAGAAGGGGCTCCCCTAGACCCCATCCAGCCGCCTAGTGGTACCCGCGTGCCCAGGGGTCCCCACGGTTTTGCGGGCGGATTTGCTAGATTTTGTCTTTGGGCCTCGAACGCTGCCAAATGCACACCGAAGCTAACCACAAGTAATGAGAAAGGTGTATTAGGCCCGGGGGCACGTGTCTGCGTCGCCAGGCATGGGTTTACGTGCGTCTTCAGCTGTGGGTCGTGACATGTCATCGTGACATGTCTCCGGCATGCCACACCCAGCACCCTCCAGAACAGCGCAAAACGCATCCAAGGACACCGCAACCCCAGTTTGTAGTTGCATGAGGTTACACATGCATTGTGGTGGCCAGTTCTGGGTGCGCCCGGTCACCCCTGGTCAGACGCATTGAAGCATTGGAACCCCGGCCTGACCCAAACACGAGGCGGTGTCCCGGTAAACTACACAGCGCAATAGAGCTCACTGAAAGGAGTGCATTGACACCAATCTGACAAAAAATGGACGAGTTTTAAGGGCTGTACGACAGGGGGGGGACAGGGGGGGGGGACGGACTAACCCCCCGGGGGGGGTCCCCGGAGATTTTGCGGCATGGGGTCTGGAGGTTTTGTTTCTACCCCCCCCCCCCCTGCTACGACCACGACCTGCTTAAGTACTTCAACCAATATACACGTCTTCTCGACGGTTCCGAATTCCGAGGGCCCCAACCGTGGCCCCAACCAGGAGGGTAGGGACACAGCGTGACCTTAGGTCCCACGGTGAAGCACAGGGCCCCTGGTGAAGCACGAGCGAGGTAACCACCGCGGCTTGCTGGATTACCAACGGGTGTGATGCATTGAAGTCCCCGTAGATGGGTTACTAACAGGGGTGGCTGGTTACTAACTGCGGCTTCATACGCCCATGCAGGGCTGTGCGCGGCTCGCGGCATGCATGCATGCTGCTGGCGTTGTGGGCGCACCGCACATCACCACTGCGGCTGCCCGGCTGGGGTGGGGGCGGGTGTGTGTGTGTGTGTGGGGGGGGGGGGTAGTTCATTCCAGAAACCAGAAGCGAAACGACCAAGAGAGCCCGAACCGGGGGGGGGGCATTTCCATGGATGAAATTTGATCAGGGTGGGGGGCGACACGTCATGATGCGCCCAACACTTCTTGCATGAAGGCCCGGCATTCCCGCCACTTGTACTGGGCACTCGCTTGATAGGTAGGCCGACTGATTATTCATGGCTAACTAACTTCGCACTCACTGCAATCCTCGAACTCCCGCCGTTCTAGAAACCAGGGGATGGCAATGCCCTTGGGCCACGAAGGTGTTCACACTTTTGCTTTCGCTTCTTGCATTCTCGCAAGTAGACCGCTGCAACCCTTACGTGCCTTGTGTGACCATGCTCAGCAACATATTCGGGGGCCTTCCAGTGCCCCTACCTTGTAGATGTCCTCCGACCCGCAGCATCTATACAGCGTAGATGACCCCTCGGGCAGCATCTATGCCTACACACTAACGTTTCGATAGGAAGGAAGCCGCCCACAACGTCAACAGTTACCGCCAAATCTGCCCCAAGCCGTCTTCACTCGCTGCGTAGATGCACTGCCCCAAACCCAATACATCTTCTCCGCCTTCACCGGATTTGGGGCAAATTTCTACAGTGCAGATTAAAGGTACGATCGCTGGGGCCTTCCTATGTACCCTCGTTCCTTGAAGACACCCAATCAACCACTCCGCTGGAAGCCACGCGCTGTCCCCGTGTCAGCCACATCCAACCATACATAGGCCTCTTGCTCCTGACAGAACATCAGCGATCGACATTGACTTCTCACGGCTTCAAGAACTGCGCCAGGGCCTCGTGTGCTCGTTCGGTGATCTTACTTGCAAGCTCAAGCCGCCGGCATCCATCTAATCCATCCAAGCATGCGCCACGTGCCCGACTAGTTTTGTGCTCCTGTGCACGTGTGTCCACATGCATTGCTTCGCAAAGCAATCCTACGGTATATGCCAGCCGTTCCGACCTCACTTTGCATCTACTGCACATAATGTGGCTCGAGCTTGCCCATCGCCCGCTGCCACCGCTCATGATGCTTACTTACTTCCGGCTGCCGCTGTCACCATGAACATCTGCACATACCTGCTCAAATGAACACTAACAAGCAAGACCATGGCAAAGGCTGCACAAGCACCACCGCTACCAGGAGCAGCAGACAGGCCGCAACCCAGCACAGACGGCAAATAAAACGTAAGCGAAAATGAATGTCATGAAGTAAGCAGTACCCACCGTTAAGGCACTCAACCTGAAAAACCCAAAATGTCCGTTAAGGCTCTCAAGCCAGCACCCCCCCCCCCCGAAAACCCGCACTTAAAATCAGTACGATACTGCAGCACAATGAGTTATGCCCGTTTCTATAGTCCGTGCAGAATTATTAGTAATACCGCTCATGCAGCCTTCGCGCAAGTGAAGCGCAATGCACCCAGTGATGCACTGATGCACCATTTGCCACAGCGCATTCCCAGACACATGTGGGATGCCAGGTCAAGGCCATGCGTCGCCCCAATCCCAGCCGCCGCAGCCCAACTCCCAACTACCGTAAATCTTGCGGACAGCTCATGATGCGCCTGCTGCCTATGTGCAACTAATGCAACGCAGGCATGCTGGCCTTAACTACCTTGCCTTCGTGAGTTGAATGCGTCATTTGTCCCATGATGCCCGGTATGCCGTATAGGTTCTTTAAGCAATACCCCCGCTTGCTTGCAGGATTTGTTGCGCCATAATCTTTCTCGCTATTCTCGCCGCGTCCTTTCACCGCCGCCACACGTTATAATGTGGCAGCGTTTATTAGGTGTATGTGCGTAAGCCACTGCACAAGTCCCGGGCCCGCAGCTACCGCCCTAAGCAAACATCTCCTGGAGCTCAGACTCGTCCAATCCCAAAGTGCAGTACGCGTCAGTGATCGCGTTGGAGCGAGGCAGCCAGGGCAGCCGCCGCCGGTGACGTGGCAACCCCACGGCCACATGCCGTTGCGGCGCCGCTGGCTGAGGCTGGTACTAGTTGCTGCTGAGACAGAACCGCGAGGTGTGTCCCGCCACTACCGGCGGCTGCCGCCGCCGCCCAGTAGTTGTCCATACCAGAGCCCACGACGCCAGCATGCTGCTCCGCTGGCTGCTGCGCCGCCGCCGCCGCCGCAGCAAAGCGCTGATGCTGGCCATGGTTTTCGCTTGACGATGATGCCAAAGCACAGGCGGCGTAAGGCGAGGCCGCGTCTGCGTTCTGCAGGCAGGCGTAGATACTGCTGCCGCAGCCGACCAGCAGAGTGCGCAGGCTGATATTGGCGCGAGAGGCCGTCGTAAGGTGCGTCATAAAGCTGGAGCCGCTGAAGGCACTGAACTCAGCCGCCGCGCATGCGCCTCCTGCTGCTTGCGTTGTTGGGTAGGCTGGGGCGCTGCATCCGCGCGGTGGTGCGCCAGCACGAGCTACGGCACCTGCGGCCGTATGGATGCCAACACCGCCTGGGCCGGACGAAAGGCAAGCCACACCGAGGTGCTGCAAATGCAGGCCACCGGCGGTGTGAAATGGAGAGGCAGCGACGCCATCTTCATCCGACTCCACCAGCAGGGCCCGCAGCCGGTGCTGCTGCGAAGATACCGGCGGCGGCAGCGACAGTAGTAGTGGCGCCGACGCCGGCGGCGGCAGGCGGTCGGGAACGACTTCCGCCATGACCGCATCACCCGCCGCTGCTGCGGTAGCAGCAGCGAATGCTCCCGCATACTCCCGCTCTGTAGCAGCTGTAGTAGCCGCCGCCGCCCATGGCACCGCCACGCCAGCGGTAGGCCCGTCAACCTCTAACAGCATGTCCCAGGCATCCATACACTCCATGTCGTCCAGCAGCGCGTCCAACTCGCGCATCATGCCGCCCATGCTGCTGCTGCCCACCGGCAGCAACCGGAACCCGGCGCCGCCGCCAGCGCCACCCTTGCCGCCGCCGCCAGCGCCGAACGCGAAGCCAGAGGCGACGACTCCAGCAGGCGCCGGCGCGTTGACGGCACAGCCGCCGCCGCCGCCACCGCCGCCGCCGCCGCCGCCACCGCCGCCGCCGCCACCGCCGCTGGCAGCGGCGGTGACTGGTGTGGCGGCGGCAGAACAAGGTAGGGCGCTGCATGCGCGTTCGTCTCGCACCACATCCGCGTTGATGTCAGCAACGGCGGGGCCGCGGATTGTAGCGAGTTGTGATAAAGGCAGCGGTGCCGAGCCCGGCACCCACGGTGCTGCTGCCGCCGCCGCCGTCGTCACCGCGGCCGCCGCCGCATCAGCCACACCAGCAGCAGTATGGATGCCATGATGCTGTTGCTGCTGGTGGAAGCTCGGAATAATGTGGGGCTGGTTGTGATGGTGTTGGTGCTCATAACAAGCCGCACTTGGCTGCTCGTGTCGCTGTTGCCACAGCAGCGAGTGCTGCTGCTGGTGCTGGTCGTGGTGGTGGTGGCGACCCAGGTTCAATGCAGGTGAAGCCGCCGCAACGTCGACCGGCAGCCACATGCCACTGTTGCTGGAGTGGGCACGCGCCGGCGGCGCGGCCGCTGCCGCTGCCGCACACCAAGGGGGCGAGCGTGTATGCTGAGCGCCGCAACTGCCCACAGCGTCGGATGCGCTGCGCCTGTCGCCAGCAGGACCGGCGCTGCCGTGGAGCGCGCATGGCTCCGTGCCAGCGACATGGCCGGCTGTGGTACCTGCACCCACACCGCTGTGTGAAGGACCGCCCGCCGCCATCACCAGCTGCTGCGGGGCGCTGTGCACCCTGCTGTGCGGCAGCTGCTGGAGCTGCTGCGGTTGCTGCGGTGGGCTGCTGCCGGCGGCGCCGGCTGTGCCGTCAGCGGCAGCGGCGCTTGCCTCCGTCGCTCCTCCCTCAGACTTCAGACCGGCTCCGCCTTCATCCCCTGCCGTACGGTGGGCAGTGTGCCGGCCTGCTGCCGGCCCGGCGTGCTCCTGGCGCGCTCGCGACAGCGCCGCCATGCGCGCCGCCGGGTCATCGGCGCAGTCGCAGGCGCCACGCACGTACGACAGCAGCAGCGGCGACGCGCGCACAATATTGCGGCCGCGTGCCGTCGAGTACCAACTGCGTTTGGGGTGATTTTGATAGGAGGCAGGCGGGACAAAATCCTTGAAACGGCTGAGCGGGGTTGCTATGCTCAGGACTGCGCGGGGGCGGTGTAGCTAGCATGGCAGGAGGTACCCTAAACGCCTCTGTCCTCAGCGTGTTATGCAGCGACCCAGGCGCCTCACGCCACGACCCGATGCCTTAGGTGATCCGCGCCACCCACTGGCCCCCCTTTCATGAGATGGATGCTAGGGCAAGGTGGGAGGAACACTTGTTGCAGGGCGTGTGCCCTGAGACCGTCGCTTCGTCTCCCCCGGGTCTTCCAGAAAACCAGTACATGGCCCAGCGGTCCCTACTCACAGGTTCTTAACTTCGTTTTCGCTCCTGTTGTTTGGCATCATGGCAGCGATGCGGGACCATCTGCGAGGCCGCAAGCGACGCGGACGTTGGCGGTGCCTGCGTCGCCATCTATCGAGGTAGCGTGATGACCCGTGGATGAACCTGTTCTCACCTATTTCCAAACTGAGCGTGTATATGGGCAAGCGCTTCTTCTTCAGAGGCCGACCATGGCGCCGGTCGCGACCGCTGCTCTGCCTTGGTCGCAGGCATTGCTAGGGCTGCGCGCGGTTAATGAACTACAGTAGTAATAAGGCACGCAATAAACCAAGTATTGGGACAGAAGGCTGGAGTCCCTGCAGTCGCAGAGCCTATTGTTTCCCAGACATTCAATAAAGACTTAGACGTGTTGGAGTTTTGTGTTTGGTGGATAATATAGAGACGAGTTGCCAAATGAATCACGGAAAAGGCAGCGATGGCCAAGGTCCGACACAATTTACGCGCTCCCAGAGCAGCGCAACAGGGCGCTGCAACATGTCCTGATATTATTACACTCAACATCAATTATAGAAACCCAGGTTTCAGCTCCGATCCCACCTGCCACACCATTCACGTGGTTACACGCCTAATCAGTTCACCCATGACGCCTGCACGTCCGTGACACGTATGGTTCTTTGAAGCACTCCAGGCCCTGCCCTGCCAAGGCACCACTTCACGACTCTACTCGATGGCAGGACGGGTTTCCAATTTTTCGTAACTCCAGTGCGGTTGCATCGAGCCCTCCAGGCTCGCCACGCGAAGCCACAGCGCCACATGACACCTCCGTCCCGCATCACGCCGCCTACAGCCACGCCGCCCATCCCTCATACATGCGGGCCAGGCGGTCCGGGTCCGTAGCCTGCCGGATCAGCAGCTCCACCTGCTCCGACACGCTCAGCACCGGCGCGGCAGCAGCACCACCACCAGCCGCCGTTCCCTCGGCCGCTGCGGCGCTGGCCTGCAGCCCGCTCGCACCACCACCGCCAGCAGCTGATGCGCCTGCGACAGCTGCAGCCGACGCTGCGCCCTCCCGCCCCTCCAGCTTAAACGCGAACCGGCGCAGCGCGGCGGCCGCGAAGGCCCGACGGCGCGCCTCGTCCGCGGCGCTGCGGCGGGAGCGGTGGTGCTGCACGTGGTCGTCTGGCACACCCCCCGCCAGCGCCACCGCTGCTGCTGCTACTGCTGGCCGCGCAGCTGCAACACCATCACCATCCCCAGCCGCTGGCAGCGGCGTCAGGGGCGTCGAGCCCGGTCCCACGCCGGCAGCGGCGCCTCGTGCGCCGCCGTTGCTGTCCTCGGCGCCCGCTTGCTCCTCCTCCTCCTCCTTCTCCTCCTCCTCCTGCTTTTGCTGCTGCTTATGCTCGACCGAAGCCACCGGGCCAGCAGTGTGCGGGGCCATCGGCGCCTCGTCCGGCAGGGCCGCGGGCAGCAGGTGCTTGGACTGCACCGCGGCAGCGATGGAGGCAGCGGCGGCGGCCAGCGTGCCCAGCTCCGAGGACAGGTGGGCGGTGGCGCGCGGCAGCTGAGGGTGGGCCGCGGGCGCAGTGGGCGGTTTGTGGCGGTGCAGGGTGAAGAGGCAGGCCAGGATAGTTTGTTGCTACAGGCCAATCCCAAGCGGGTAGTCGGGACTGGCAAGGAGCCATCCTGCTGCTATGTAATGTACAATGCTGCCTGCGCGCCGGGTGCACTCCAGGACACCCAGACCACTGGGACCGCGCCCCAACATATCCTCTGGTAACCACAACCTCTCCTTCCCTGACCCCCCCTTAAGCATAAACGCCGCGTGCCCCGTCCCCGTCCCACTTCCCCGCGCCACGACCCGCAGTCCCACCGTCCAGCAACTGACCTCCAGAATGGTGTGCGCGTTGGGCTGCAGCTCCGCCGCGGTGGCGGACAGGTGGTGCAGCAGCGCCCGGGCGCGGGCCGACGTGGCCGCCGCTGCCGCCTCTCCGCCCAGCAGCTGCGCCGACAGGAAGCCAACCTCACTGGCCATGTCGGCCGGCAGCGGCGCCACCGCGTCCGCCGCCGCCAGCGCCGCCGTCACTGACGGCAGCGCCGCCGCCAGCACGCCCACGGCGGCGCGGCAGCGCTCAAAGTGCGCGCTGACCGCGGCGGCCACGGATGCGACGTCCGCGGCGGCGCTGTGCTGCACCACCACCGCCGCCACCTCCTGCAGCGCCGGGCCTGTACACATACGCACACGCGCCCAAAGGAGGCGATACGTGCGGTTTACCAACCTTCATGAGCAGGGCGCAATCCGCCTCCTGTCGCCGCGCCCATGCCATATCGGCACGCGATGTCCTGCCAGCGCCAGCGCCAATGGCAGTGGCAGCGCCAGCGGCAGTGGCATCGCCGCTGCAACTGCCGCTGCCATCTTTCTCGACCCCCTCTCTCCGACCCCGCAAAAGCCCGCTCACCTAGCTTGGTGCCCAGCAGCTGCCCCAGCGCGCGCACCACCGGCTCCGCCTCTGCCGCTGCGCCCGCCAGGTCCAGCGAGCGCGACACCAGCGCGGGGACGTGCGCCTCCAGCTGGCTGCGGGCCGACACCGCCTCGTACTGGGGGTTCCATGCATTTAAATTAATGACGGGGGGGGGGGGTTACATGCAGCAAGGTTAGAGAAGGCGTAGGGGGTGGGCTACTAGTAAACAGTCCCGGTGAGAAACGTAGGGGGTGGGGTGTGTGTGGGGACGCAATGACGGTTGATGAAGGTTGTAGGGTGGCAGTGCAAATGGAGAAGTAGTAGGTGGGTAGTGCATTGCCACCCAGTGCCACTTCTAAGGAAAAGGTACAGTTTACGTGACGGGGGTGGGGGGTGGGGGTAATCTAACCAAAGCGACCATTGCAACCCCAAAAACCAGAACCCGGAACCATAGAGCGCGGAGTAGAGGGATATACTCGTGTTCTTGGCAATGGGGGGCTGGGCAATGTGGGGGTATTTGCGGGTGGTCAAGTAACCGACAGGCAGTGGGGGCCTTCCAGGTTTGCTGGCTGGGCCAATCACATTAGCCGTAACATGCAATCCCTCCAAGACCCACCTGTGCAACCTCAGCCGCGAAGCGTGCGTCGGCGGCCTGCCGCGCCGCCTCCGCCGCCCGCGCCGATGCCTCCGCCACGGCCGCGGCACGGCCCGCCTCGCCGCCGTCACCGCCCAGCGTGGCCAGCACCTCAGCCCGCGCCAGCAGCTGCGCGTGCGGCGCAAAGCCGTCGGTCGCGGGAGCAGCGCCGCCAGAGCCGCCATCTGCGACGCCTGCCGGAGCCATGGGGCTGGCTGCCGCAGCGGGGCCGCCGCCGGCAGCCGACCAAGCCAGCCCCTGGCGGGAGTACTCGAACTGCAGTAGCGCCTCCGACACCTGTGTCGTGTGTGTACGGGCGTACGGGTGTATGGGGGCGTACGGGGCGGGCACGCTGATGACAAACCGCATTTAACCGCAATTATGCAAAATGGCAAATCACCATAGCCTGGCATGCGGTGTGGATTGACGGACGTACCTGGCACACGCGCAGGGACAGCGCCCGGCCGTCCGCCACCCATGCCGCTCGCCGCGGCGCCAGCTGGCCCGCCCGCTGTGCCGCCAGCGCCGTGTCCACCGCAAACGCCGCTGGCGCGCCGCGCAGCAGCGCCACCACCTGCGCCGCCGCGCCGCCGCCGCGCGCCTCCCAGTCCGCCAGCGCGCGCTCCAGCTCCGGCAGCTCGCGCAGCGCCGCCGCCAGCGCCGCCAGCACGGCGCGGCGGCTGAAGCCGGCCGCCGGCAGCGTGCTGCGCGCGCTGGGCTGCAGCGGGTCACGCGCCGCGCCGCCTGCGGCGAAGAAGTGCGCCAGCCCGGCGCCCAGGCGGGGGTCGCCCTGCAGCGCGGTGGCGAGGAGGGGCTCGCGGCACCACTCCAGCGCAGCGAGACGGTGCAGCCGCGCAGCGCGGCAGGCGGCGGCGGCGGAACCTGGAATCCAGCCGGGCCCGCCGGGCGTCGTTGTCGTCGTCGTCGTCGTCGTCGTCGTCGTCATTGTCGTGGCGACTGCTGCCGGCGAGGTGGCCGCGGCCGCGGAGGCCGCTGCGACGGCGGGGTCGACGGCACCCGCGCATGCGGCGGCCGTCGCAGCAGCGGCCGCCGCCGCCAGCCGCTCCATCAGTCGCGCCACCACCTCATCCGACACAGGCTGCTGCGCCCCCGTCCCGACGGCCGCGGTTAGCATGCCGCCGCTGCCGGCGCCATGCGCCGTTGAATTACCAACCGCCGCCGCCGCAACGCCACCTCCGTACGAGACGATGTCCTGCTCATGCTCGTCCACCTCCTCCATGCCGAATCCGTCATCCAAATCCAGATCCAGACCCAAGTCAAGGCCGCCATCGCTATCGCCGTCATCTCCGCCCTCGTCGCCGCCTCCGCCGCCGTCGAGCTCCTCGTCGGCCAGGTCGCCGCCGTCATCAATCCCGTCGTCGGCGTCGTCGCCCTCAAGCGAGCCTAGCAGCTCGCCCGCGCCGGCCACGTCAGGGTCAAAGCCTGTGAACGGAACCAGCTCGCCCGCAGCCGCAGCTGCAGCTGCGGAGCCTGGAACTGGCAGTGGCGCCAGCGCAGCAGCGGCGGCGCCGGCGGAGGACGCGGCCTGTTGCCGCAACGCAGCCTCCGCCTCCGCCAGCTGCACCGCCAGGACCGGGCCCGCCGCCGCCAGAGCGCGAGCTAGCGCGCCGCCAAGCACCTCTGCCGCCCCGCGCGCCAGAGCCGGCAGCACCGCAGAATACGCCTCCGCCAGGGCGCCATCTGAGCCCGACTGAGCCGCCAGCCGCAGCCGCAGCAGTGCCTGTGCCGCCGCCAGCGTGCGCCTCGCCGCGGCGGCGAAGCGCCAGAGCGGCCGCATCGGCGGCGGCAGCTGTTTCCGTGAGGACACATAGCTGTTGTCGCCCGCCGCGTCCACAGGGTCTGCGGTGCCGGCCGCAACGTCGACCGCCTCCGCTGCCGCCACCGCGGCCTCCCACCATGCCGCCAGCGAGGACAGGGCCGCGTGCGCCTCGCTGCCGCCGCCGCCGGCGGTGCCCGCGGCCGCCTCGCCGTCGCCCCAGCCGCGCTCGGCATAGCCCTCGAACGCGGGCGGCGCCGCCATGCCGTCGCTGATGCGCCACGTCAGCAGCTCCCTGGGCACGTGGCCGGGCCCCAGCACGGCGGCATACAGCCGCCGCAGCGCGTCCACCAGCGCCTCGTCGGCGCCGGCGGCGGCCGCCGACAGGCCCGCGGCCGTCGCGTCGCGCGACGCCCACGCCGCCTCCAGGGCCGCGGCCTCCGCCTCCGTGGCGGCGCGCTGCGCCGGGTGGAGCGCCGCCGCCAGCCGCGCCGCCAGCTCCGCGGCGCGCTGCGGGTATGTAGCCGTGAGCTCCGCCAGCGCCGATAGCCGGGTGTGGCACTCCCGGCCCGCGGCCAGTGCCTCCTCCACCGGTGCCACCAGCCGGCTCAGGTCGGCGACTGCCGCCGTCAGCGCCGCCGCCGGCGGCGCAGCCCCCGCGGCAACATCGCCAGAGGTGGCGGCGCCGCCACCGCCGCCGACGTGAACCTGGCCCGCCAGCTCGGGCGCCACGTCAGCTGCCAGCCGCTGCTGCAGCTCTAGCCAGCGGCCAACGCCATCCGCCACCGCCGCTAGCCATGGCACCGGGCACACGGCGGCAGCCGTGCCGGCGCCGCCGAGGCCGGGCAAAGCCACGTGCCGGCTTTGGGCGTGTGGGTGCTGGGCGGAGAGCGGCAGTAGCTGGAGCGACGGGCCTAGGCCAGCTGCAGCGGCGGCGCTCACTGCAGACGCCAGTGCTACAGCCTCGCCGCCCAGCCTTACCAGGTCCGAGAGGATGACCGCTGTGGCGGCAGTAGCGCTGGAGCCGCCGGCTGCAGCAGCAGCAGCAGCCCCTGCGCCAGCTGCTGCGCGCCGCTGCAGGACGGGGTGCAGGCGCGCCTGTGAGGAGCGCAGGAGGCTGCACAATCCCGCGGCCGCGGTCGCCGCCGTCCTGGGGTCCACCTGCTGCGCAGGCCGGCGGTCCAGGAGGCGAGCCAGCTGCGCGCTCAGATCAGCAGCCGCGGTCGCGGCCGCGGTGCCGCCGCCAATGCTCCCCGTGACGACGCCCATGCTCGCAGCCAGGGCTCGCGCCTCCGCCGCCGGCGGCGCCTGCGTCTCTGCAAGCGCCCTTGCGGCCGCCGCGACCGCCTCGGCCATCTCCCGCCCCGCCACCCGCGCGCCGCCGACAACGCCCGCGCGCGCCACCTCAGCCTCCTGCGACGCCGGCGCTAGGACCATGACAGCCGCCGTTGCCAGCCGCTGCGACCCCCTCAGCGCCTGCCATGCCGCCAGAACCTCGGCCGGGCTGGGCTCGCGCGGCGCCAGCGCCTGCGCCGCCGCCACCGCCGGCAGCGTCAGCCCGCCCGACGCCACCGCCGACAGCGCCGCCGCCCAGCGGTGGTGGTAGCTGGAGGCAGGATAGCTGTACGGCATCAGCTTCCGTACGACCACGCCGTACTGCTCCAGCGCCGCCAGCGCGCCGCCCAGCAGTGTTTCCCGGCGGCGCAGCAGTTCCGAACCCTTCGCGTCAAGCTCCGAGCAGGCGCACAGCAGCTCCTGCAAAGATATAATCAAGGCAAAGAAAGGGGAACGGGAGGGTTTCCGGGCGGATGGATGGCACATGACATCATTGCCCTGCGGCTGCGTCCGTTTGAGGCACAGCCGCAAGCATCTTCCACTGCTAAATGCACTGCTCAATCTAACTCCAAGCGCAGCCCTTTCCATCCACCTCACGTGACACCACCGCCACTCACCTCGGGCATCTGGTTCAGCGCGGAACCGTCGCCGCCCACAATCGCCATGAGGAGCCCCGGCGGAGCGCTGCCGACGGCCCCGCCCGGCGCGACTTGAGCCGGCGGCAACGCAACCGAGAGCGGCGACAGCAGCCCCAGCGCCGCACCGCTCTCAGCGGCGCGCCAGGACGCCGCGCGGCTGCCACCGCCTACGGAGCCAGCCCCTGCGCCGCCATCACCCCCCGCCCCGCCGCCAGCTGCGATAGTGCCTTCCAGATAAGCACCGTCCCTGCGGGGCCAAGGCAGAGCGATAGCACATCGCAGGCCAGCCTCTGCGTTTGTGCCCCGGCGTTTGCCGATATCTGGACAAGAGTCGTTGATCAGAGCCTTACGTCTGCGCTGCCCCGGCCCGGCACCCATACTCAGGACACACTCACCTGACGGCGCTCAGGGCTGTGCTGTGCTGCTGCGCCCACCGGCCGCACTGCGTCAGCGCCGCCGGCAGCGCGGCGCGCACTGATGTCGCGTCCGCAGCCAGGCTCGCGGCCTCCTGCGCGGCGGCTGTAATGATGGCGCGCGCCTCCGCCTCGCTGCGAGAAGCCGCCTCCAACGCCGCCTGTACGCGAGTATCAGGTGCACCACAGGGTGTGACTGAGCAGGGGGCGAGGAGGCTGAGCACAGCGGCTTGCTTGCGACGCGCAATGTTGACATCTGGCATGCCGCTGTTGGCTGTCCCTGTGAGCCCACCATGGGCGGATGACGCGACCCAAGTACTTGCCTTGGCCTGCGCCACGCGCTGCTCCGCCTCCGCCGCCGCCGCGCGCAGGGCCTCGGCAAAGCCGTGGGCCTCCACGTACCTGCGTCCACCGGCGCGTAACAACCACGGCACGCGATGAAGCCACCGAGCAAAGGACCACAGAGCCCATTCTGCACGCAGGTCCCTTGGCCCTGGCAATGTCAGCTGGTCACATTGTGCCCAAACGCGCAGCACGCATACCCGAGCAGGGACGCGAGTGCCCCGGTGCCGCCTCCACCGTCGCCGCCTCCGCCGTCGCCGCCTCCACCCAGCCCCACATCGCCTCCGCCGCCGGCGCCGAGCCCTCCCTCCACCAAACCAGGCAGCATCGCCTCAATAACCGCCAGCTGACGCTGCACCTCCTCGGCCCTGCGACACGCAGTGTAAGACGGTGCAGCGCAAGCAATGATCACCACCGGCGGCGACATGCGAAACGGCGTCGCCACTCACAGCCTTTCCGACGCCTCTTGAGCGCCGTGCACGAACCCAGCGCCAAAACAGCCCCACATCCGGTTTATCACCGCATACATCCCTGTCCTGAAACCCAAGACCCCAGCGCCCCACACCATACCTGCTGACGAACAGCCCCAGCGCCACCGCCAGCTCCATGTCCTGCCGCGCCGCCGCGTCCTCGCGCTCCACCGCCCAGTCCACGCCCGGGTCGCTGAGCACCGCGTCCACCAGTCCCACCTGCGAGCACGGGGCGCGGGGGCGGCGGGGGTGGGGGCGCCATGCATGTTTAAATTAATGACGAGGGAGATGTAGAGGGGGGGATAGCCATCCATGGGATGGTATGGGTCAATATGAAGATTCAGGGGGGAGGAGAAAAAGAGTAAGTTCGTTCCAGAACCCGAAGCAGGTGGGCGGCGAACGAGGCAGCATGGCTTGCAAAGGGAAAGCGTTGGAGCGCAAGCAGGGTACGGGCGCGCGAGAAGAGAAGCCGTGATGGAAGCGGACGCGGAAAGAATCTAACACTGGGAGACGAATCGACAGCCAGCGAGGGGGAGACGAATCGACAGGACAGACGCCCGCAAACGCTCCCACAAACGCTCTCTGCATTAAGCATTTGGGTAGCAGATGTGTAAACGAAGGAATGAATCCGCACCAGCGCGTCCCGGCGCCGCCGCAGGCAGCCCAGCGCCGCCTCCGCTGCGGCCCGGTAGGGTCCCTCCAGGCCGCCCGCGCCCAGCGCCGATACCAGCATGCCAGTCAGTCTGCGTCAGCAGCACCCCGGGCATGTGTGGGGCATATGATTGGGGTGGTCATACGAAAGAAAAGTGCACATTTGCGATGCTCGGCCGGGCTTCATGGTCGCGTGCCGAGCCCGTACCCGAGCCGTCGTTGCGACCCCGCCCCTTTCCCTGCCCCGCCGCTCGCGCTCTCACCGGAACGGCACCACCTCCGGCACGCGCAGCTTGGCGCCCTTGTCCCAGCACACGTTGAAGTCGATGTGCACCACGCCGCCGCCGCGCCCCTCCAGCAGCACGTTGTCGGGGTGCCGGTCGCCCAGCCCCAGCAGGTGCCCAACCACGCTGGTGGCGCCCAGGCTGCGCGCGTAGCGCTGCTGCCGCCTCCAGGCGCCGGCGGCGCTGCCGCCGCCCGCCCACAGCACGCGGCCCAGCAGCTGCCGGGGAGCGGCGGCGACCAGGCGGCCGAACACGGCGCGAAGCAGCTCGGCCGGCCAGTCGCGGCGCGGCGTGGCGCTGGACAGGCCGCGCTCCTGTGCAGTGACGGTGTTGTGGGGTTTAAGCGCAGGGGACGCGGGCTCGCGCGTGGGGATTGCACGAAGGATGCCCAGGATAAGGACAGTGCTCTGCCGGTTGCGCTCCGAAGTTTCGCAGTGGGGAGATGAAGCGACCAACCCCGGATGAGGACAGCCGCAGGCCCTACGGGCGGATACGGTACACGTGACCGACCATGCGCGCATGGTCGCACGGGCGGCTCTCACCGTGAGCGCGGGCACCAGCATGCTGTAGAAGAGGTCCATGGGGCGGCTGGTGGCGGCGGCGGGCGGCGGCTCCAGCTCGGGCGGCGGCGGGGCGCCCTCCGCTGCCGCCTTGGCCGCGCCCTCCTGCCGTGCCGCGGCCATAGCGGCGTGCCGCTCCAGGGTGGCAGCCTTCAGCGGGGTCAGTTGAGTGAGGGGAAGGGTGAGATGAGCACAGGAGGACTTCACTGGGCCAGTGTTTGAACTATGACATCATTATACAGCAACAGCGTGCAGCGCGGGGCGCGGGCGCGGGCGTGCAAGGGAGGCGCGCGGTGGAGACGCACACACACAGCGCGTCCACGCGCACAGCCACTCCGCGGTGTTGGGTTCTCCCACTTCCGTTCGCTGTGTTACACAGCGCCACGCACCTGCCAGGACCGGAACACGGCGAACAGCGACATGGTGTCTGGTACCCAGCGCAGCAGCCCCGCGCGCGGCCCCAGCGGCGTCACGCTGTATGGCCGCACGCAGCCCGCAAGCCCGCGCGCGGCACAATCCGCGTCCGATGACAGCACCGAGCGCGCGGCGCGCAGCACCTGCGCCGTGCACAAGGCAGCGGCATGAAAGGCGGATGATAAGAGCACTGCAAAGGTCCGGGCATGCAGCGCGGCGCCAAGGTCCGGCGAACCCTACTTCCATGCCTTCAGCATCAGGCGCTGTAAGGGCACCCAGCCCGCGCGTTCCAAACGTCACGCAAGCTGCACACAGCTTCGACGGCTCTCGCTGCATTAGCATTACGAGCCCCATCCCAGGCCCACCCACCCGCCCACCTGCATGAGTCGCTCGTCCATGCGAAGGTCTTCCCGGCCCTTGAGCAGGAAGCCGTAGCTGCCGCCGTCACTGCCCAGTAGCGCCACGCGCTTGGGCCGTGTTTTGGTGGCCAGCGCCGTCACCTGCCCCACCACGCCCGCCACGGTCACACCGCCGCCGCCGCCACCGCCGTACGCAGGCCCGCCCGCGCCCGCCGCCACGGCAGCGGCCGCCGCCGAGGCAGCACTAAACGCGTCTCCAGGGTGCGGCAACCCGTCAGGCGCGGTCGCTGACGCCGGCATCCAGTCTGCGGAGGTGGCAGCAGCTGCGGAGCCGCGGCCGCTGCCGTCGGAGCCGTCACCGTCGGCGAGGCCGGGCATGGGCACCTCCGTGTCTACCAGCGCCGCCAGGGCAGGTGACAGCTCCGCCAGCGGTGGCAACGGGTCCCGCTGCGAGCGGCTGAGCGCCGCAGCCGCCGCGCGCAGCGGTGCCCACGCCGCCACCGGCCGCGCCCAGTCGCGCACGACCGGCGCGCTGGGGGTGGCGGTGCCAGCGCCGCCTACGACGGTGGCGGCCGCCGCCGCGCCCTCCGGGTCTCGCAGCGCGGCGGCGGCGGCGCGCAGGCGCGGCAGCACCGTGGCGGCGAAGCGGCGCTCGTGCGGTGTCTCGGCGGCGGCAGCGGCGGTCGCGCGGAGCTGGCGCTCCAGCAGCACGACTGCGGGCGCCATCAGCGTGTGGTAGCGCGACGCCAACAGCGCCTGGCGCTGCACGGGCGAGAGCGAGCTGTCCTCCGCCACTCGCGCCGCCTCGGCCTGCAGGGACACCGCCCTGCAAACAAAACCGCAAAGTGCACACAATTGTGCATGAAGCGAGCACGACGGCTCAGGGAACATGGGCACGGGTGGCGCTGCTGTGTCGCGCCCGCACGCCCGCACGCCTGCATCTTTTCGCGCCCTTGCCCCTCCGTACGTCAGCCCTGCTCACCTGCGCGAGATCTCCACCTCCACCTCCGCGAGCAGCGCCGCCCAGCGCTCGTCCCACAGCACCGTCAGCCGGACCATCTCGCCGACCAGCGTCTGCGCGTGCAGGTCACCGTCACCGCGAGTGCAGCAGCACACGGCCTCAGGCGTGTAAGTCATGCGATCCTCGGCGCGCCGCTCCCTGTGAGCACTGACACATGCGTGCACCTCGGCTGGTACAACACGACGGCAAGCGCACCTGCACTCCCGCCAGGAGCCCCGGGCGCGCGCGGCCCAGGTCCGCGAGCAGCGCCCTCAGCTCTGGCACCATGGAGGATGACGAGGCCGAGGCACATGAGCCCGAGTCGCCGCCGCCGCTGCCGCCGTCGGCATCATCCGTCCCGGCAGCGGCCGCCGCGTCCGCCGCGCGCACCTCCACCACAGCCGGGTACAGCACCAGCGACGGCGCCGCCGCCGCCACTGCACGCAGCAGCGCTGCCAGCAGCCGCCGCGCCGCGCCGCGCGCGCTCGGAAGCTGGGCCAGCAGCTGGGCGCTGACGGCGGCCCAGGCAGCGGGCGGCACCGCCGCCAGCTGCGCCTGCAGCTGCTTCTCCAGCGAGGCGCCGTGGCGAAGCACGATGTGCAGCACCTGCGTTTTTGCAGGCATAGTGTTAAGATCATAGGCGCGTGCTTCAAGTCGTCAAAGCTGGACATGCAAGGTAGCTAGTGCACCCACTTGCGCGATGTGCACCCACTTACCTGCAGCAGCACAGGCAATGCCTCGTCCGCCCGTGCCGCGCCGCCCGGCTCGGTACCGCTGTACGATAGGGCTAGGTAGCGGCAGTACGCCGCTGCCGCCGCGCCGTACCCCGCCGCCGCCACCTCGCCCGGGCCCTCGGCGCCGGCTCCATGAGCGAAATCGCGCCCGGCTGTAGCACCGGTGCAAGCCGCGGCTGTAGCTGCGGCTGCCGCCCTGGCGCGCTGTTCCTTGGTGGCGCGCAGTAGCACGTCGCCCCAAGCGCGCCAGGCTCTGCTGCAGCCCGGCGACAGCTGCAGCGCACGTAGCGTGACCGCGGCGGCAGCCGCAGCCGCTGACCCACTGGGCACGGCGGCGCTGCCGCTTGCGGCGGCGTGCTGCGAGCCAAGAAACAAGGCTTCCGGCACTACGAACGCTGCCAATGCCGCACCGCTGCCACCACTGCCAACAACAGCAGCGCCAGCGCTAGGCGCATGGTGTGCATGCCCAAGCTGCTTGAGCAAGGCCTGGCTGAGGCCAAGCCAGTCTATTGCTCCCTGCCACAGTGGCGGCGCGGGAGGCGCCGTACCGAAGCCCGGCGGCGGTGCCGGGCGCCCTGGAGACGTCGCTGCCGCCGCCGTTGCCGCCACAGCCGCGGCAGCGGCCGCCGCCTGCTGCTGCTGCTGCCTGTGCACCTGAAGCGCATGACTGTACACGGCGCCGGCCTTGGTCATCCAGCGGCCCAACGTCACTAGCGCGCATGCAAGGTCGTCTGCGTCGCCGGCATTGTGTGCGCCGAGGATGGGAACACCAGCGGGGGGCTGCAGGTGCGGCATCAGGGCCCTCAGCTGCAGGTCGACAAGCTGCGAAGGGAAACGAGGTGCGTAGGGCAACACAGTGCTTGATGTTATAACTTGTGAGGTTGCAGACAGGCTCACAACGTGCACATAAATCTGAGCGGGTGCTAAACGCAGCTTCCAACAAGTTAACAACAAGGCATAAAATGCATTGAACACCCGGATCACCTGGGAGGGTTGCAGCCGACCAGGCGCGCCGTATGCGCTCAGCAGGCTGTGAACGACCGACAGCACCGCGCGCCCGCCGGCGCCCACGCCACTCCCGGCCGCCAGCGCCGCCGCCGTCTTTGCTGCCAAGCCAAGATTCCCACCGGTGGCAGCCGCGCGCAGCGCCTCGATCGACAGCGCCCACACGCCGCCACTGCTGCTGGTGCTGCTGCCGCCAGCTGCGTGCTCGGCGGCGCGAAGCGGGCGCAGCAGTGCTGCCGCCAGCCCAGCATCTCGCAGCACGCCGGGTTGGAGCCCAAGCCCATCCGGCGCCAAGAGCGCGCGTCCCAGCAGCAGCTGCGGCGCTGCCATCGTTGGTGTCGACACCGCGGGCATAGCGCCCATGTCATTTGCTGTGCCGCTGCAGTACTGGGTTGGCAGCGAAAGCAGGCCGGTCCAGGTTGCGAATGCCTGGTGCTGGTGGTGCGCGTGGTGCGGCAGCGTGTGCGGTTGCCGGTGGCTGCGTGCGCTGAGCGCCTGGTCGAGGCCACGGGCGGCGGCGCGCAGGCAGGTGAGGCGCAGCAGTAGCTCCTTCTGAGACGCGGCCTCACTGAGCGCCGCTGAGCGGAGCTGCGCTGCACAGCGACCCAGCGCCGCCGCCACGACGCCGCGCGCCGCCGCCAGCTGCTCCTGCTGCGCCTGAAGCAGCTGCTGGTGCTGCTGCTGGTGCTGGTATGACGGGCCGGCCGGCTGCTGCGCGGCGGTGCTGGGGCCGGCGGCCGCCGCAGTCATGGCATGCAGCGCGGCCAGGAGAGGGGCGTTCACGTCGAGCGGAGACACGGCGGCCTGCGTTGGGTTGTGAAAGAGGACGATGTATCCTACGGGAGAGCAAGCGACCAAATGTCGAAATTCCCGGTACGAAGACGCGTTTCGTGCAGGCAGACCTGGCTTCTCAGCTGACACTTTCGCCGACGTTCACCTGGGCAGCCGCGGATGTTAGCAGCCCGCCATCACCACCGCCGCCGCTGTCGTATGCGGCCAGGCCACCGAAGCGCTGCTGGATGGCAGCGGCAGCGGGCGGCCACCACGCGGCGGCGGAGCCTGAGGGCGCTGCGCTGCCGGCGCCGCCCTCGCCGCCGCCGGCCTCAGCCGAGGCGGCAGCGGCGGTGCGGGAGAACGCGCTCACCAGGCCCTGCAAGGAGGATGTGTGTGTGTGTGGGGGGGGGGGGGGGGGGGGTAAGATATGTGTGGTAAAGATATGTGTGCTCGGTGCGTCCTCCAGCTCTTTTGCGCAGGCAGACAATAACACTCAAATCACTTAAATGATGCATACCCTAACATAGGCGTCACAAAATCACGCACCTGAAGCCCCGACCAATCCGACAGCGCTGCGTAGCACTCCGCCACCCGCTCCACCACAAAGCCCTGCGCCGCCGCCGCCAGCTCCAGCGCCACCGCCTGCTGCGCCTGCTGCTGCTGGCTGGAGGCACTGCTACCTCCGCCAGTGGCGCTACTGCCGGGCTGCGGTGCGGCCAGAAAGGCGTTGTATGCCAGCAGCGCGGACTCGTAGGAGCCGGCGGCCTGCAGCCTGAGCCCCTGGAGCCAGGCGAAGGGGTCCTGTGCGAGCGTGGGGCGTAGCAAGGGGGGGCAGTCGGAGGTATGAACTAATGTGGCATCAGCAGAGCACACAAGC